>NKZD01001468.1:0-25121 GCA_002370635.1 Metschnikowia cerradonensis
GGTTCTTCCACTCCATCTGGGCCTAGCCACACCACCACTACCACCACCTTCCTTACCAACAGTGAATACAGTGTTCCAGGTACTTATACCCCATCTGACTGTGCTAACGTTGCCACTTGCACTGTTGATGTTGTGACTCCTGAGGGTCCTTCTGGTTCTTCCACTCCATCTGGACCTAGCCACACCACCACTACCACCACCTTCCTCACCAACAGTGAGTACAGTGTTCCAGGTACTTATACTCCATCTGACTGTGATGATGTTGCTACTTGCACCGTTGACGTTGTTACCCCAGAAGGACCTGCTGAAACATCCGATGTGCCAGGTATTGTCACTGTGACTTCCAAGCACGAGACAACCGTGACCGTCACCCATTGCCTGAACTCCCAGTGCTCGACGACGGCCGGTATTATCTCTGTGGTCACCACCACAGTCAGTGACATGGAGACAACCTACACCACCATCTGCCCATTGACTGAGAGCCCATCTGTAACTCCAGATCAACCAAAGTCCGAGAATGCTCCAGGTCAACCAAAGTCCCAAACTGCTCCAGCCACTCCAGCTCAACCAAAGTCTGAGACCGCTCCAGCTAAACCAACAAAGTCAGGCGAGACTGCTCCAGCTACTCCAGCTCAACCAGCTTCTGAGACTGCTCCAGCTCAACCAAAGTCTGGTGGCAATGCTCCAGCTCAACCTAAGTCTGGTGAAGAGACTCCAGGTGCTCCAGCTGGAAAGCCAAGCACTGTTGCAGGTGAAAGCACTCAACCAGGTGCTGGTACCCCCGAGGCCACTGGTGACGTCACTAAGACTTCTACCGTTGTTGGCCCATCCAAGGCTCCTGGCTCCCCAGCCATTGGTGAGTCTTCTTCTGGTGCTGCTCCTCCAGCTTCCATCGCTAGCTTCAGCGAGGGTTCTGGCTCCAGAACCACTTTCGGCGCCGCAGGACTTGCCATTGCTTTCGCTTACTTCATTTAGTTTCGGAAACTAGGATCCAAGTTCGATGCCACTGAATCATATATTAATAAATGTTTCCTTAGCTTTCTTCATTCTGTAGATATTGTCAAGTCATTTTCTGACATTATGAAAGGTCGGAGTATCTGAAGAGTAGCAGCTGCTGAAGTTGTTGAACACGTTTTTAACTATTTTCTATTGTGCTGCTAAACATGCTTTTAACTATTGTGCTATTGTGCTGTTAAACATTTTTTTAACCATCGTGTTGTTAAAGGGAACGGGGGCAAGCCCCATATATATATACATGGCTTTAATTTGCTTATGTGAACATTATGTCGCTGTCGCGCATATCCCTTCGACATTTACATAATTCTTAACCTTCCGTTGCCACGCATGTACCTCGATGTGGACATGAAGCAGCGACATTTGTGCTTTAGTGCTTCATGCTGACATTCATGCTTGAATGCTTCATGCCGACATTTGTGCTTCATATCGCAATTGCGCTTCATGCCATGTCTCTCACGTTGCGACGCACCTTCACCTTGCATATCTTAATGTTTCCCCACGTTTCATCCTCCATATGCATATGATGGACTTTGGGATGCAAGAATATGATGGACTTTGGCTGTAAGATAAAGTCAAACCCAGATGAAACTCAAGGTAGCGCAAATCTGGTTAATACAATTCAGAATGCAGACTGCATATGCTCGTTCAAACTAATGTTTCAGATATCCTGATCATGTACATTAGATACTCGTTGAGATGCCTGTGCGCATGCGTGCGCAGGAGTGTTTCAGGTATTTCAGGTGTTTCACAAAACCCCCTCAGTTAGTATATAAGGTCGAAGAATCGCAACGACAGGGTTTAGCACTAATTGTTATCAGTTTCATTTATTAGTTCGTAACAGACGACAACACATTGCTAGCGAGAATATGACGGAATAATCGCTGTCACAAATAATCGAAAGCTCTGGTTTGGCATAGTTCAAGTCTGAATATTAAAGTGTCATTTGTGATCAACATGAAGTGGGGACACTTCCGAAATACTCTTTATAAGTCTTGGTTTAAAACATCATCGACAAGAATGGTATAGCCACAATGAAGCCTATGATGATTGAGTTTCTGTGACTCTTTCCCTCGAAAATAGACACAGAGGCCGAGGGCAATGCACCAGCAGCCAGTGCTGAGCCCGTTGGGCTTGGGGGTCTGGAGCCACCAGCAACAGTTTGGGCGTTTGGTGAGCCATTGCCAGCACCAGCGTTAGCATTACCGGAACCAGCACCAGAGTTACCAGAACCAGCGTTAGCATTACCAGAACCAGCACCAGAGTTACCAGAACCAGCGTTAGCATTACCAGAACCAGCACCAGAGTTACCATTACCAGCGTTAACATTACCAGAACCAGCACCAGAGTTACCAGCACCAGCATTAGCATTACCAGCACCGGAGTCACCAGAACCAGAACCAGCGTTTCCGGATCCAGAATTACCGGAACCAGCATTAGCATTACCAGCACCAGAGTTACCACCATTACCATTACCAGCATCGGAGTCACCAGAACCAGCACCAGAGTTACCATGACCAGCACCAGCATTACCGTTTTGAGGCGATCCATTAACCGTTGTGTAATGAGTCTGCGGAGCAGGGACATGTGGAATGATTGTGACTGAAGTTCTAGTTAAAGTTCTCGTTGGATTTATGGCGGGGGGCACAGACGAAGCAGGGTCGACGGTAGGCACAACATAGGAAGAGTTCCAGCCACCGCTATGAATGTTTCTCGATGAAACAGGAGCAAGGACAGTGCTTGATGATGAAGGAGCAATTTCGCTGGACGAAGGGGCTATGTCGCTAGACGAAGGGGCAATTTCGCTAGACGAAGGAGCAATTTCAGCACTCGAAGACGAAGGAATAAGGTCGGTGCTCGAAGAAGGAGCAATTTCGCTGGACGAAGAAGCAATCTCACTAGACGAAGAAGCAATTTCGCTAGACGAAGGAGCAATCTCGCTAGACGAAGAAGCAATTTCAGCGCTAGAAGACGAAGGAACAACTTCGCTAGACGAAGAAGCAATTTCAGCGCTAGAAGACGAAGGAACAACTTCGCTAGACGAAGAAGCAATTTCAGCGCTAGAAGACGAAGGAACAACTTCGCTAGACGAAGAAGCAATTTCAGCGCTAGAAGACGAAGGAACAACTTCGCTAGACGAAGAAGCAATTTCAGCGCTAGAAGACGAAGGAACAACTTCGCTAGACGAAGAAGCAATTTCAGCGCTAGAAGACGAAGGAACAACTTCGCTAGACGAAGAAGCAATTTCAGCGCTAGAAGACGAAGGAACAACTTCGCTAGACGAAGAAGCAATTTCAGCGCTAGAAGACGAAGGAACAACTTCGCTAGACGAAGAAGCAATTTCAGCGCTAGAAGACGAAGGAACAACTTCGCTAGACGAAGAAGCAATTTCAGCGCTAGAAGACGAAGGAACAACTTCGCTAGACGAAGAAGCAATTTCAGCGCTAGAAGACGAAGGAACAACTTCGCTAGACGAAGAAGCAATTTCAGCGCTAGAAGACGAAGGAACAACTTCGCTAGACGAAGAAGCAATTTCAGCGCTAGAAGACGAAGGAACAACTTCGCTAGACGAAGAAGCAATTTCAGCGCTAGAAGACGAAGGAACAACTTCGCTAGACGAAGGAGCAATTTCCGAAGTGAATTCAGGTATCTGCACCAACACAGTGTTAGTCTCGCCCGGCCCTCCAGTGATTGTGGTAGTGGTGGTATAAGATCCCGTCCACGGCGTAGTCACTGTAGTGGTGGGAATGGGAACATTCACGAACACAGTATTCGTCACAGTGCCCGTGGCCGTCGATGAAGATGCATACGAGTTCCCCCACGTGCTGGTGACGGTGGTGGTCGCTTTGGGGACTTCAACAACCACAGTATTAACCAGCGGTCCCGTCTGCGTGGTAGTGGATGTTCCAGGCTCATCCCAATATGTTGTCACGGTGGTGGTCGATTTGGGAATCTCCACAACCACAGTATTAACCAGCGGTCCCGTCTGCGTGGTAGTGGATGTTCCAGGCTCATCCCAATATGTTGTCACGGTGGTGGTCGATTTGGGAATCTCCACAACCACAGTATTAACCAGCGGTCCCGTCTGCGTGGTAGTGGATGTTCCAGGCTCATCCCAATATGTTGTCACGGTGGTGGTCGATTTGGGAATCTCCACAACCACAGTATTAACCAGCGGTCCCGTCTGCGTGGTAGTGGATGTTCCAGGCTCATCCCAATATGTTGTCACGGTGGTGGTCGATTTGGGGATCTCAACAATCACAGTATTAATCAGCGTTCCTGAAGCCGTGGTAGTGGATGTTCCAGGCCCATCCCAATATGTTGTCACGGTGGTATAGCATAAACTTTCATCAGGGTCAAGATCTAACTGATACACTTGCGTTCCAATATCAACTGTGGCACCACCAGGCAAACTCGCCACTGCATAGAAGGAAGTCAGTTGGCGAAAGTTGAAGTACATGATTCGAATAGGGTAAAAGTTTCCCTCATTCAAAATAAAAGCCGCGCGAGTCGTTCCGGTGGGAAACTGCCCGGGGTATTGTGGAATCTGGTTGATAGCTATGCCTGGATTGACGTCGCCATAGGGGTTGCCGCAGCAGTGACCTTGAGCACTGCCGAATTGGAACAGTCCACCCTCGTCGGCCTGGTAAGTAAAAGTGTAGGTTCCGGTCGTAGAAGCAAAGAAGTATCCGGTCAAAATCATCGTGAAATTAGTCACATCGATGACCTGTCCATAGACGTTGCCTTCAACGGGTTGTTCCTCGGGGATTTCAATGCGCTGTTGCAAGCCAGTATTCGTAACACCGGTAGCTAAGCCCACATAGCCAAACTTCTTGTATCCCAGGGCGAAAAACGTGTCATCATCCCAGGCTTCCTCGCTTAAAACGGGGTATCTCCAGAAATTCACGTCGAACCCTCTTCTGGATTCTTCAGCTCTGGCTGAACCACATGAATTCACAGCAAGCACGGCCTGGACGAGTAAAAAGAGCCATATCGACAAGCGAAGCATTGCGCTGGAGAAAAGTGAACCTTGACTTGGGGAGGGTCGAAACCGCCTCTTGATAAAGGCCTCGGGCTCTTCTCTGGGTGGGGGACAAAAGGTTGCAGCTGCTGCACCCGTGCATAAAGGTGCAGAACTCTCCATGCCGAACAGCAAAGAGAAGCGGTCTTTGCATGTAAAGTTAAGTACATTTGAGCACACCTTGTGAATGGGGGAAAGCGATACAGGCCTAGGCCCAACTACCAAACAAACCTGGACTGTTCAGTGTCTTTTTTCATCCCCTCTTCATTGAAACTGCAAGAGCCATAACAGATACACAGAAGCGTTTTGGTCTCCTGACTTTCAACCCATTTATTTTCGGCCGTTATTTCGCACAGATGCACTTTTCCATTGTGCAGCATGTATAGCACATGACACCACTGTGGGATGACACATCTCGCATCAGCGAACCCAATTAGAGTTCCGATTAAACCGAAAAAAGAAACGACAATCAAAAGTGTTCTTGGAGAATTCGTAAAAATAAACCCACATTTTTCCAATCGGTCGCAAAGGGTCTGAAAAGGGGCATGTGGTACCTCCAAATCCATCTGTGGTCCTGTCTGCACGTGCACGACTGCGAGCGTCCAGAAACACCGTTTCTTTTTTCACTTCCTGGCAAAAAATCTTGCCCTCTTTTCGAGTAAAAGTCCCTCGGCCTCGGTAGTAGGGACTCCAAATGCACTAAAATAAAGGCTTGATAATTCCAACATCTCCTAGGTTTAGTGCGTACCAGAGACTCGACCTGTTTCAGAACTTGGACGTTTCTTTTGCCCGATAGATCTTCGCATCCTTGCATGAAGTTTTAGTTCGCCCAATCAGAAATGCAGCAGCCTCGAGATTTATGCAGACTCGGTTCGAGAATAGACCTTGCGTACACCGTTCAGCCTCGTAAATTGGGAAATTTCGAGGTGAGATGCTTGCATTTTTTCTGGTGGCACATATCCGAACTGCAGGGAGCATCTATTTCCATCGCCCACTTTGTCCATGTAAGTGTGGAGAACCGGCGATCACCAGGATTTCTGTTTGGGCGCCCATTTTCCTGAAGTGCCCGAAAGTCCATGGTGGGTAAGAATGCCAGAATGAGCCAGAATGAGCCAGGCTCGTTGAAAACGAGCATCAAGTGCTAAAATTCGAGAAGGATAACCATGCTTGCACTTGAACATATCATATGCTGTATATGACGTCATATCTCGAGCTGAGCCAAAATGCAACCCGAGCCAGACCCACCAGCCACTTGCTCCCGGAGTTAATCAAGAGGTACTGATGGTCGCGGAGTTAAGAATCCAACGGAATTTCGGCTTATACACAGTAAGGCTTGGCGTGAGATCTTCGGCCACATTCGCAGGAGGTCCTGCCTATAGCCAGCCAATGACAAGCCAAGCAGTTTGGGCGTTATGACAAACCCCTCTGAAGCTTCAAGTTAGGCAGTTCTCATTCAACTTTCGTTTCAACTTTCGTTTCAATTTCAACTTTCAAAGAGGTCGAGGACGGGAGAAAAATGACTGGAGGGTATCAGCTCAAGTCCCCCACTCTCTGCCAATGCTAGTGCAAGTAAAGAACTGAATCTCTATACGTATTCAGTAGCACTTGAAGACATAGAGGGCTGACTTCTTTGGATTGACACGGCGAGTGCTGTATTGTGAAGAAGGTAGTGATAGTCAGATAAAATCTGCACACAGCGATGTAAGGGCTCCTTTGAAGACTCCTTCATAAATTCTTCAAAAACTCCTTCAAAAACTTCATCAAAAACTTCATCAAAAACTTCATCAAAGACTCCTTCAAAAGCTCCTTCAAAAACTTCTTCAAAGACTCCTCAAAGACTCCTTTGAAACTCCTTTGAAAGACCTCCTTTCAAGAAAATCACCATAAAAATCAGGCGTTAAACACTCGTGAAGACCTCATAAAAAATAAGCCCTAAAGTAACCAATCCTTCTGAACCTTCATGAAAAATCATACCTAAAAAGACAATCCATGAGAATCCTTATAAAAAAATAAGACTCAAAAAGAGACAATCTCAAGCCTTCATCAAGAATACCACGTCTTAAACACAATTCGTCACAATAAAAATCAAACATCATGCCTTCAGACATTCCTCACAAGAAGCAGAGGAGTTTCAAAAATAATTCCTGGCGGCAATTCTTAAAGCCCTCAATATATCATCCCTTGAAAGAAAAAACTTGACCAAAGTCTTTTATCAAAGTCTTTTGTCTAAGTAGATTCCCAAACTGCCCTAGAATCACATAATTCTTTACGATCCGTTGTGTGTATTCTTACAGCAAAGGACGAAGAGCACGAAACGTAAATTTGGAGTTGCTAAATTCTAGCAGCGGGGTCCCCTTTATATGTTGTTGCCTTTTTGTGTCTGCAGAAGGCTGCAAAACATGAAACGTGGCGTTCGTGCATGCGCGAAGGGGTGTTTGTGTTTCAGACACAAAGCCAACTTGCAGCCACCAATGCTCAGGTATAAATACAGTGAGACCCTGAATGAAAATGGCTGTAAAAAAATTCATAAAAATGATGTGATAAACAAAATCATAAATGATATACCAAAACATATAACCAGTATAAGAAAAGATACATAACCGATACACAAGTGTACACAAACGAAATAAATGATACAGGGGTGAAAAAATACGGGAAAAATACAATGTACAATACAATATAAAACAATGACCAATATAACCGAATACGATAACCAATACCAAAAACAATGATCAATACAGAAAACAATAAGAGAATACAAAAGGCCCGGTTAGAAAATATCGAATAACCTTACCTTACCATTAACCTTACCTTGCAAGAACCTTAGCCCCAATAAAATTAGCCGCAACAACCTTAGTTGCATTAACCTTACCTGACAAATGTTACCCTACAGTCTGGACGCACAATTCTTGGCTTAATTGGTGGAACCGAAAACGTGGTGGACAAAAATAAGAATCAGGTTCTTAAGGTGAATGATGCAGATTGCAGAAATTTGTGGTCATCCAGAAAAAAGGCGAATTCAAAAAAAAAAAAACAAGTGAGCACTTAAAAAAAGGGTTACCGTATTGGTTCCAAATTTCCACGGTTCTATAATAACCGCATGGAAAATAAAGCCCTGGGTCAAATTTGCTGGGTTCTAGAACTAGGTTTCAGAATTCTTGGCTTCATTTTCTTGGTTCCATTTTTCTGGTTCATTTTGCCTGGTTTCATAAATCATGTTTCATATTCGCGGTTCAAATCCATGTTTCATAACTCTTGGTTTCATATTCGCGGTTCAAATCCATGTTTCATAACTCTTGGTTTCATTTTCAGGGTTCATATTGCCCTTTTGGGAAATACCACCAATACATTTTGTGGTGACAATCAAAACATTTGGTTTACAGGCGGACCGAGTCCTGCATGCAGAGCATAAGTGGTGTGTTTTTTTAACAAGTTCGAAGTTTTTCGGAGGGTGATTTTTTGAGGGTGATTTTTCGATAGTGCTAGGTGCATCATTTCCGGTGATCTCCGATCGCACTGCACACAAGCATCTGCGATAAGAATCACGGGCGGCCGATTAGACCCTATCCAGATATAAATATCCACAATCCTGGTTGCATCTGCAATCACAAACATTCCAAAACACCTCAACACACCCAAACACACCCCAAAAACTCAAACAACTCCCGCCAATATGTCAGTCCTTGTTGATTCGTCCTACGGAAAAGCCAATGTCAAGTTCATGAAGGTCAAAAAAGACCCCCACAACCCCCAGGTCCAGGACATTTTGGAGGCCAACTGCAAGGTGTTGCTTAGAGGCGATTTCGACGTGTCGTACACCGAGGCCGACAACTCGCCAGTGGTGCCCACTGATACGGTCAAGAACACCATTTTGGTGGAGGCCAAGAACACAGACGTGTGGCCCATTGAGCGGTTTGCCGGGCACTTGGCCAAGCACTTTACCGAAAAGTACTCGCACGTGTCTGGGGTGGAGATCACCATTGTTCAGACCAGATGGTCCAAGTTCGAGGTCAAGGGAAAGTTGCACGATCACTCGTTCAGAAACGAAGGCCCTGAAACAAGAAGAACCTATTTGGAGTACAACAAAAAATCGGGCAAGCTCACCATCATGTCGGCCATCAAGGACTTAAAGGTGTTGAAGTCCACCGGGTCCATGTTCTACGGATTCCACCAATGTGACTACACCATCTTGAAGCCCACGGAAGACCGTGTGCTCTCCACAGACGTGGATGCCTCTTGGGTATATAAGAAGTGTTTGAAGTCGTTGGACGACGTGTTCAAGTTGGCAGACGAAGGCGTGTTTGACTATACCTATGACGCTGCCCGCAGAATCACGTTGGAGCGGTTTGCTTTGGAGAACTCGCCATCAGTGCAGGCCACCATGTACAACATGTCGCAGGAGATCTTGGACACCAGCAAGCACGTGGACACGGTGTCGTACGAGTTGCCCAACATCCACTACGTGTTGTACAACTTAGAGTGGAAGGGCATTAAGAACAACGACAACTTGTTCTACCCCTCGTCGGACCCCAACGGCTGGATCAAGTGTACTGTGGGCCGCGAGGCCAAGGCCAAGTTTTAGTGCCCTCTAGAGTATCTAAGGCGGCGTAGTTAGAGTCTGTGACTCCCAATAATGAGTAGATAGACATAGAATAACTCTGTTACCAACAAACAGAAAATTAGAATAAGAAGTTAATAATACAGAGTGAATGCGGATCCAGCGCAGTAATGCATACAACCACTGACCAATGGCAGACGATTAGTATGACACTAATAACAGCAATCACTTCATAGCAGTAAAACCACCACCACCACCACCACTACCCCTGTACGTGTACTGTTAGGAACAACCGTGGGATACGGAGATGTAGTGGAGCTCAACTGGGAGTCCTGCATATAACCAATATTTATGCTATATACAGGACTAAACACTGTTAAGAATCAACCCAAGTCTTTAGCAAGCATCAGAACTTCTTCACTAGTTAATATTAGTGGGTATGGAGTCATCATTTTGGTACTCTTAGATATTAACGCACGTGATCAAAATCACGTGAATGGCTGTGGTACCTAAGAGACAGCAAGAGCTATTGGCACCTATTTCTCAACACCCTCTGAAACTTTGACTTTAATGTTTGACTCCAATAGTTTCAAGCTTCATAACTCAGGAGGTATTTCCCACGAAATGTTTAATTGAGTGTGGGGAGCTCGGAATGAGACTGAATGGGTGCAAACAACACCCGTGCACCAGGCTACCTCAGCAGAAAAAGGCCCAATTCTAATGACCTTTTTTTCAAGAGATTTTGATGAAATTTGGTTTGTTGGATTTCTTGAATTCCGGAAATCTCAACCATGAAGCTTTAGAAGTAAATTATTGACAGGGAAGCTTGGAAGGAGAAGAGACAAAAACGGCTGGCGCGAGTTCCGGTCTTTCTCAAGTACTACTATACCAGTACTGCTACTTTGAGCATATCAGCACTACACTAATACCACCAGAAGCAGTAATAGTGAGTAGTACTATATCAAGACCATCTAGTACCAAAATATCAATAGCCATAGTAAGTAGCAATACCAGGACTAGTAGTAACAGCTAGTCAGTAGTCAGTAGTCAGTAACACTGATACTAATACCAGCTGTAATGGTGAGTAATAGTAAGTGACCACTCATAGTGACAAATAGTGACTAAAAGTAACGACCCCAAGAGAGACGTCAAGAAGGGTTCGTCGGACCCCTCGTCTGATTTTTATTCTGAAGACAAGAAGGACGAAAAGAAGCCAAGTAGTAGTGACTGGTAGTGAATGGTAGTGAATGGTAGTGAATGGTAGTGAATGGTAGTGAATGGCAGTGAATGGCAGTAAATGGTAGTAACCAATAGTGACTACCTCAAAGTTTCCATTTGACATGAATGTTGAATTTCCTGGGTAGGATATTCACTTATTGCTGACACTCCCTAACATCACATGCCCTGACAAACTCAAAACACCACCTAGCTTTGGCTCTTCTAATTCGGTTGCTTCTGGTTCTTTGAATATTCCAGAATCTTCACGCATTTGAGGATCGTCCAATTCCGAATCTTATTTCTCGATTTCTGATGTTTCTTTTGGATCTTCAAGCAATTTGGGTTCTGGACCTTCGAGTGATTCTGTGGCTTATGGCTCCTCTGTACTGATATATGAATCTTCTGGATCTATTTTCTCGGATCTCGAATCTTACCTGGTACATCTGGTTCCTCTGGTTCCTCTATGTCTTTTATGTCTTTTATGTCTTCTGGACTTATGAGTGTGCTGGCCCCTCGGCATCTTCAAACCAAGCTAGCTCTCCCGTCTCGAGCATATCAGGAGATTCTGGATCTTCAAGCTTACCAGGCTCCTCATCACTGATGGTTTTTATTGCTCCCAGATCTTCGACTTCACAAATATATTGGTCTTCAGGAGTTTCATTCTCGAGCACTTCAAATGCCGTCAGCTCTTACTTGCATATTAATTCGATTTCTTTGCTTTTTTGGTTCAAGCTCTTAGCCCCTCGGTTAAAGTTGTTTCCCTATTGGCTCAAACTCAACAGCCATTGGCTCAAGTTCTACTTGCGTGCCTATGCTGTCTGATTCTTCTGCTCCCACTCTCCCTGAAAAAAAAAAACCACTTCTATCTTGCTGCTTTTAAAAACCTGGTCCCCATGATTTGATCGGAAGTAGTATGTGTTGCCCGCATTTACCTCCATTTACCTCCATTTACCTCCATTTACCTCCATTTACCTCCATCAATCTCCATCAATCTCCTTTAACCCTCATTAACATCCATAAACTGGACGGCTATTTCATTGCTGTCCAACCTCACTTATTGGTTCGGAACTTCAGTTGTCATCTCCGTCGCTTATTCTCTGCCTTTGTCTATCTGAACTACCAAGTCCGTGGTTCTCTGTTCACAATGGTACCGAGCAAAAAACCTGGGCGGGAACCCCTCTATATATATAGTTAATCCCGGAGCTTCTACACCGACCCCGGAGTCTCGTAAATGACGGTGCATTTCAACGTGCACAAACCCTTGTTTCATCTGCACTATGCATACCTAAAACATGTGGGGATTGTACATGCATGCGCAGGGCTGTTTCAGGTGTTTCAGGTGTTTCACAAAATCCCTCACTTAGCATATAAGAATGAAGATCCGCACTAACAGCGTTTAGCACTTAATATCATTAGTTTTTATTTATTAATACATAATTGATGACAATCCAGTATTAGCTGATTCCGAAGTAAAAGCTCTGGTTTGGCATAGTTCAAGTCTGAAACAATCAAGTGTCCATCATGATTAACATGAAGTGTGGACACTTCTAAAACACAATTTAAAAGTCTTGGTTTAAAACATCATCGACAAGAATGGTATAGCCACAATGAAGCCTATGATGATTGAGTTTCTGTGACTCTTTCCCTCGAAAATAGACACAGAGGCCGAGGGCAATGCACCAGCAGCCAGTGCTGAGCCTGTTGGGCCTGAGGGCAGGGAGTCACCAGCAACATTTTGGGGATTTGGTGAGTCATTATCATTGCCAGCACCGGAATCACCGGAACCAGTGTTAGCATTACCGGAACCAGCGTTAGCAGCCCCTGAGTCATCAGAACCGGCACCGGAATCACCGAAACCAGAGTTACCATCACCGGAACCAGCACCATCACCGGAACCAGAGTCACCATTACCGGCACCAGAGTCACCTGAACCAGCACCAGAGTCACCTGAGCCAGCACCATCACCGGCACCTGAGTTACCAGAACCTGAACCAGAACCAGAGTTACCCGAATCAGCACCTGGGTTACTATTACCGGTACCAGCACCTGAGTTGCTAGAACCTGAACCAGAATTACCTTCACCGGAACCGGCACCTGAGTTACCTGAGCCAGCACCATCACCGGCACCAGAGTCACCATTATCGGTACCACCACCATCACCGGCACCAGAGTCAACATTATCGGTACCAGCACCATTACCGGCACCAGAGTTACCATTACCGGCACCAGAGTTACTAGAACCAGCACCAGAGTTACCTGAGCCAGCACCATCACCGGCACCTGAGTTACCAGAACCTGAACCAGAGTTACCATCACCGGAACCAGAGTTACCATTACCGGCGCCTGAATCACCAGAACCAGAATTGCCGGTTTGAGTCGAACCAGTACCCGGTGCAACTAATCCCGTTGAAGAAGTCGTTAAAGTAGTCAGCGGAGCAGAAACCTGGGGATTGACTGTGACTGAAATTCTCGTTGGATTTGTGCCAGGAGAATCAGCAGAAGAAGCAGGGCCTGCGGAAGGCACAACATAAGAAGAGTTCCAACCACCGGTAACAATGGGCCTTGATGAGGAAGGAGCAAGATCGGTTTCCAAGGACGCAGTAGCTATGCCAGTTCCCGAGGATGAAGAAGCAATGCCGATGATCGACGACGAAGTGTCAAGGTCAGTGCTTGACAATGAAGGAACATTGTCAGTACTCGAAGACAAAGGATCAAGGTCGGTGCCCGACGAAGAAGGATCAAGGTCGGTGCCCGACGAAGAAGGATCAATGTCAGTACTCGAGGATGAAGGATCAATGTCAGTACTCGAGGATGAAGAATCAATGTTGGTGATCAATGACGAAGAATCAATGTCAGTGCTCGACGATGATGAAGCAATGTCGGAGGTGGGCATGACCGTGGATTGAGGTATCTGCACCAACACAGTGTTGCTCGCGCCCGGCCCTCCAGTGATTGTGGTAGTGGTGGTATAAGATCCCGTCCACGCCGTAGTCAATGTAGTGGTGGGAGTGGGAACATTCACCAACACCGTATTCGTCACAGTGCCCGTGACCGTCGACGTATCCGCGTATGAGTTCCCCCACGTGGTGGTGACGGTGGTGGTCGATTTGGGTATCCCCACAACGATGGGATAAAACAGCCTTTGCTTACTTCCAGTAAAGGTGGAAGTTATAGATTGATCCCAATATGACGTCACGGTAGTATAGCAAAACCCGTTACTTCCAGGCGCAAAGTTTTTCTGAACTACATTATAGCCGATATCAAAAGTGGGCACGCCAGCTATCTTAAACGTTAAAGACTGCCCAGCCAGTTGGCGGTTGTTAAAGGTAATGATTCGAACTGGGTAAATTTGGCCGCGTGAAAGGTTTATCTCCTGCTCGGTGTACCCAGAGGACAGCCCTCCGCTCTCTTCAGGAACATGTCTGATAGCGATGTCATCGACGACGTCATTAAATGCATTACCGCAGCAGTAAGGTTTGGCACTTCCGATTTGGAAGATTCCCCCCGTATCTGCCAGATATCTGAACGTATAGGGTGCGGTGTCAACCGGAATAAAGTGTCCGGTCAAAACCATGGTATAATTGGTCATAGTGATGTCCTGACCATAGATCTGGCCCTCCACGGGTTCATCCTCCGGAGAATTAATGGTTTGTTGGAATGCAATTTTATTCACTCCCGAAACTGAGCCCACCCACCCATACTTCCTATAGCCCAGCTGGAAAAAAGTGGGGTCGGTCCAGGGATCCTCGCTTAAGAGGGGAAGTTTCCAGAAACTCACGTCGAACCCCAAATTCCAATTGAAATCAGATGGATTATCACATCCTGGGACATCCAAAGCAACCAGGACCAGGGCGAGAAAAAGGAACCGAATTGACCAGTAAATCATTGTGCTGAAAAAAAGTAAGGCTTGTATTTGGAAAGGTCGGCCGTTTAATAGAAGCGTGGGGTTCTTCTTCAGGATTCAGTCAAGGTCGCTGACGCTGCACCTGTACTTAGGGGTGCAGAACTCTCTATGCTGAGCAGCCAAGAGAAGCCTTGGCAGAAGACTTCAGGCTTCAGCAGACTTTGACACATTTGAGCAGAGTTCAGCACAGTTCAGTACACTTGCGAATGGGGAAGCGATACAGGCCCAGACCCTATAACCAAACAAACCTGGACAGATAAGCCTTTCTTAGGTTCCCTCATCATCAAGACTGCGTGAGCCATACCGCATCCATCGGGGCGTTCCATCGGGGCGTTTTGTCTCTCATGGCTCTTAACCATCCGCCCTGATTTGGCCGTTATGCACTGCGACCATACACTTTCCAATGTGCAGAGTGTATCAGTACATGACCCAACCATGGTATGTCACACCTGGTATCAGCGAATACAAGGAATAATCCGAGTAATCCAAAAAAAAAGGACCGGCAATGAAAAAATCTGAAAACTTTGAGGAGTTTTACTCTTTAGATTACACATTTTCACGTGCAAACCAATACCAAAGCAATGCCAAAAGCAATGCCAGTTTCAATTCCACTTCAAATCATCTCTCAAAACATCTTCAATTTTCCAATGGGGCCGGTCAGCGTAGTCAAACAAAAATCCGTGAAAGCTCCAAATCTGGCCTCATGTAGTGATCTTCCAATGCATGGAGATGATAGTTCACGCCATTTTAGCCATGCAGCAGCCACGATTTTTCATGCACGGTGCGTTCATAAATGTCTTAGAATAAACCTTCCGTATTCCTTTCGACTTCATAAAAAGGTCTGCTCGGAGCTAGCCGGCTTACATGTTTCTTGTTTCTTGTTTCTTGCATGTTTCTTGCATCTTGCATTTTTCTTGCAGGTAGCCAAACTCGCCCCATATGCAGGAATTATCACTTCGCAGCTTCCACAAACCAGTTCAGTTCCGTCCGTTTTTTAACCTTGATTGGTATTGGTATTGCAAGACTCCCAAACGTAGTACATATGAGGCAATCCTCCAGATTTAAGATTTCAGAATATTGAATTCTAATAAAAGTTGGTGTGAAACATTACGCCATTTGGTTTGAACCATTCTGTCTTCTTGGTTCGAAACATTTTGTCGCGCTGGTTTGAAACATTTTGTCACGCTGGTTTGAATAGTTTTGTCGCGCTGGTTTGAATAGTTTTGAAAAACACTGTATGTCCATGTGTGAGCATGGAGAGCCGGCCAAATGCATGGAATTCCTTTTGGGTGCTCGTATTGCCTGAAGCTTGAGAGAGTTCAGGGTGGGTATGAAGGAGCTAACTTTCTGGAAAACAATTCTCAAGTGCCAAATGTCGAGAAGGAAAGTCGTGCTTGTGCTTGGCCATATCATAAGCTATTCATGGTGTCATATCTTATACTGAACCAAGATTATGCTTATACCAAACCCACCAATCACTTACCAGTGTAATTAAGCAAGGGGTACTGATGCTCCTGAAGCTAAAAATCCAAGAGAGTTTCGGGATAATACCTAGTAAGGCTTGGCATGAGCTTTCTGGCCACATTTGCAGGAGGTCCTGCCGATAGTTAGCCATGGGCACTCCAAGCAGTTTGGGCGTTACAGCAAATCCCTCTAAAGCTTTGAATTTGCCAAGTCCAATTCAATTTTCGATTCAACTCTCAACTTTCTGAGAGACAATGGATGGATGGAAAATGACTGGAGTGTGGCTAGAAAGTCCACCATTCTCTGCCAATGTTGGTGTTAGTAAAGAACTGAATCTCTATACTGTATCATTAGGAGACATGAAGGGCTGGTTGCTTTGGACTGAGACTGCGAGTGTTGTATGGTGAATGAGATGTTGATAGGCAGGTAAATGCGCCACCCACGGAAAGACTCCTTTGAAGACTTCTTCGACGTTTCTTTAAGAGGACTTCTTCCATCACAAATCACAAAAATCACAAAAATCAAGAGTCAAAGACAATTATGAAACCCTTACAAAAAGTAAGCCCTGAAAAGGAACAATTGTTCTGAATTTTCATGAAACATCAGATATTAAAGTCAATCCATCAAAAGAATCAAGAAAGTCCTTTGAGACAATTTTCAAAGTCCTCAAAAAATATCATGCCTTGGAAGGAACACTTGATCAGAACTTTTCATCGAAACTTCTTTTCTAAGTCGATTCCCGAAATGCCCTAGAATCACATGTAAATAAAACGTAAATTTGGAGTTGCTAAATTCTAGCAGCGGGGTCCCCTTTATATGTTGTTGCCTTTTTGTGTCTGCAGAAGGCTGCAAAACATGAAACGTGGCGTTCGTGCATGCGCGAAGGGGTGTTTGTGTTTCAGACACAAAGCCAACTTGCAGCCACCAATGCTCAGGTATAAATACAGTGAGACCCTGAATGAAAATGGCAGTAAAAAAATTCATACAAATGATGTGATAAACAAAATCATAAATGATATACCAAAACATATAACCAGTATAAGAAAAGATACATGCCGATACACAAATATACACAAACGACAATAAAAGATGCAGATGATACAGGTGATACAGAGATATGATAATACAGACGAAACACAACTGAAAAAAATACTAGAAAAAAAATACATTGTCCAATACAACACAATACAAGTACTGTTGAACATGGGGAACCAGTACTTCTCCAGGGATGAGGATCAGTCCAGGTCTCGGCAGATATTAGAACCTCCATACTAATTAATATTGGTGGGTCTGGTGTTGAAAAACATTTAGATAAGTCCTCCCTCAGTTGATCTATCTTCTTGGTGGTATAAAATAGCGGGAGCTTGTCCTTTTATATCGGGGTGAGCCTTCATGACAATAATCACGTGAGTGACTAGGGGGCCTGAGACGGCGAGTTGCCACCCGCGGCACTTGTTTCTCAACAACAATTGGGCTTGCACACAACATCAGTCCGCCAAAAAGCTTAACTTCTGGTCGTGATGAATTCAGATATGAAGTAACAAGAGAAGCGGCATTACTGACTACAGCATGATCACTGAAATACTAACCAACATCAGATAACAATGTAATTAAAAAAGAACAAAGACATTTGGCAAGTAGTCAGTTCTTGTCAATGCCACTCAAAGTTATATCCGAAATGGGATAAATCTACCATTACATTACGACAAGTCAAAAGATTATGGGAGACCAACACCATAGCCTAATATCAGAATTGTGTCAGGAAAAATGTCATACCGAGTTGGACTCATATTCTTCAGAGCCAAGCTTTAATCCAGAGTACTCGTCTTCAAATTCACCGTCACTATTAGGTTAAGGCAAAAGCGTTCTTTCGAATCCATGACCTCCAGTTAGCTCATGTTAACGCATCTGCCACGGGTTTCCCAGTCTCGGGATATAATTGCTTGAAATAGATTTCCACACTGTGGCAAAACTCATTGATCATTTCAATGGCAATCACTTGAGCATGGATGGGTTCATTCTATTTGGGGCACGAATAGAAATTGGCATTTAAAAGCTTTCCAGTAGGACCGATGGTCATTCTGTACCGAGCAATAGAAGGACCAAAAGCCAAGATCTTTCTGAAGTTTCCAAGGTATCCGTTAGTGGAACTACCTATACTTTTAGCAAAATGACCATCTTCTAAGGAGAACTCAGCCGGGTTTGAACGTCCCGGGCCATAGAACATCACGCTGAAATCAGTTCCAAATTCTGGATCAATTTTTGCCGAGAGAGGAATCATGGAAACACTGACATTCACAAAGAAAACATAAGACAATTTTGAAGCCACAGGTGGAAGACTTAATTTAGGTTTTTTCAGAGACACATTCTCAACCACTTGTTTTCGCTTCGCCATCTTATTTTCTTCCTCAGAAGATTTCACTTTCTCAGGAAAATTCTTCATCAGGATATTGGAAGCTTTGGCGCCGTTATGCAAGAGATAGATATCCACCGGAAAACAATCAAGAGAATTCTCATACGTGGTAATGATTTGATCGTTGTCAAGGCCACCGCATGAGTAGTAATCAGCATTGTTGAGCTTCTGATTCACATCCAACTTCAAACTGTTTGCAGGGATGGTAGGACCGAAAGTGAAGATATTTTCGTGTACTCCAATGTACCCATCATTGGCAGTGCCCAAGCTGATAGCGGAGTCTCCTATCATATCGAACTCAATGGGGTTGCCAATCCCGGGTCCGTAACCCATTTCGCTATATTTCACTCCATCACGTGGGAAGAAACGGGCTCCAAGGGGCTCCATAGCATTATTGATTTTGGCAAAGAAAACGTATGGGATTTTCTTGGATACGGATCCAGAATTGTTTTTTTGGTGGTCATCCTTAGAAACCATGCTGTGATCTTTCTGAGGTAACACCAGCTTCATCACTGGAGTCCCAGTCTTTTTGTTATAATGCAAAAAGTAAATTTCCACCTTGGGACAATGAGTGGATAACATTCTGTCAATAATGAGGTTCGTGTCATAGACATTCGAACACGAATAATACATGGAATTGAGGACCCTCATTTGATCATCAAGATTCAATTTGGTTCGGCGAAGAGCTGGGCCCATACTTAAGAGGTTTTCGGAGGTGTCTACATTATCCAAAGTGCTTGTGTCTGTGCTGATAGCGTAGCCATGTTGGAAGGTGAACTCAGCAACTCCACTAATGTTTCCGTAAGAGAAAGCATATATGTTGGGACCAATCTCGGGATACCCATTGTGGGAGAGAGGAATAAAGGAACCATTTGTTTTTGCAAAGAAAGACCATGGTAAATGACCATCTTTTTCACCATCTTTTTCAATGTCCTTTTCACCATCTTTTCAAACGTCTTTCTCAACATCATTTCCAGACCCAGATCCAGTCACCCTATGGACCTTAGGTTCAGAAGGCAAGAGATAGATGTCCACTTTAAAGCAGTTTTCACGGTGTGAGAAAGCATTTCCATAGTAAATCTTGGGCATTCCACTGCTGGAGGAAATTTGACACGAATAAAATTGCTGTTCCAAAAGTTTGTGGTCACTATCCAAATGCAAAGGTTTTGGTTTGACAAGATGGCCATACACAATTAAGGGTTATATGAACCCTACGGCCTCGTGGTCGGGACCATAAACGTGGTGATCTTTTGTTAGGTTGAACTCGGTAGGAACAGCAAGTGGGTCACCATAAGAGAAGAAGCTTAGAGAGTCCTCAAAACCTTCGAGGGGAGTTTGCGAGAGTGGCATAAGCGTTTGATTTGTCTTTGCATAGAAGATCCATGATTTACCGGATTCGGCTCAAACACCAAAAGCAATAAGTGAGCTAAGAACAAAGTGACTTGTCTTCATGCTCTGTGATTTGATGGTTCTTTTGTGAAGGGGTTAATTGCGGTCAGTTTTATATACCAGCCGGAAGTTCATTGGTGGTCATTCACGCATTATCGTTCAAAAAAAAAAAGAAAAAAAAAAGACAACAGAACAATAGCTATGGGAATATGTGATCATTCTATAGACCCTTGCATAGTTCCTGCATGCAAGATTCCATTCTATCTTATGCCGTGTCCCAGAGCCCCTTATCTGAGCCCTTATCATTTCTTTATCTGAATCAGGCCCCTAAGGTTTTTGTTTGAGACCTTTATTTGAGCCTTTATTTGAGTCATTATCTGAGCCCTTATCTGAGTCACATCAGACTTGACAATGAGACTGTTCATATGAAATTTAACTTTGATTCAGTCATTATCATTATCATCATTTTTCATTTCGTCATTCCTTCATTGTCGCTTCTTCTTCCCTTTAGAGTCAATAACAACTCCATCTTCCAGCTACTTCATTTCCATATCACCAAAAGACTGGTTTTATCAGCTACTGTATCTAGTGCAGTAGAGTCAACTCAATGATAGTCGACCCAACTCAGTGACATTAGACCCAGCTCAGTGACATTAGACCCAGCTCAGTGACATTAGACCCAACTCAGTGTCATTAGACCCAACTCAGTGACATTAGACCCAACTCAGTGACATTAGACCCAACTCAGTGACACTAGAAAGTATACAGTAAACAGTGACAGTATACAGTACACAGTGACAGTAGACAATAGACAATAGTCAATAGTCAATAGTCAATAGTCAAATGGTATGGTAGTAAGAACATGGGTTGATCCCTCGGTCTATCAATAATATCAGCAGTACAAACGGAATAATAGCAGTAGTCAGTTTCATGCAAGTTCTTCTATATACATGAGATCAATTGTATTGGTATTATTCTGTAAAGCACATTTGGCTCTATTGTTGTAGTGTACTTTAGCCAGAGCCGTTAATTCCGGATCACGAATGACCAGGAACCCCAGGGAACTCCGGGAAGCTCCAAAAAAAGGGGGCAAAAAAGGGGTCAAAAAAAGATTAATGAATGAGTCTTTGATGAGTGTTTGAATAGGGTTTTGATGAGTCTTTGATGAGTCTTTAATGAGTCTTTAATGAGTCTTTAATGTGTCTATGAATTTCTCTTAGGTTAATGTGTCTTTGGTAAAAAAGCTTATGAATAAGTCTTCGTTATACTAAATTCATACGTACTGTACACTTGATATGCGTCTTGAATGACTTCCCTGAAAAGTACAACGTACTAAATTTAAGGTGGCTTTTTTTAAGGTTCTATTTTTAAGGTGGGTGAATTAATGCCTTAGTGACTTAGTGACTTAGTGCCTTAGTTCCTTAGTGCCTTAATGCCTTAGTTCCCTAATGCCTTAGTTCCCTAATGCCTTAGTTCCTTAATGCCTTAGTGCCTTTTTTTGCAATGTGCCATTTCTTTCCTTTTCTGTGCATTTATTCATGTACTAGGTCATTTCACATACTCTTATACTTTCACCCACACCTTGATTCTCTATATACTTATATAAGCTTGTTTTTTTTTCTTTTTTGTGCATCAGCTTCTCATAAAATATGAACCCCTTCCAACTGATCCATGCATTTTTTCTAGCTGCTACTGCCATAGACTCTGCCCGGACCTTCTATGCCAAGGTCGACCACGGATACCAGAGACTCCGTACTATAAGCTCTCCCGAAGTTGAATTGGTTACTCTTGGAGATGACAGCTTGCCTTATATCCCATTGTTCACCTTTGACAATGGAATTGCCACTACTATGGAAGGGAACCGGAGCAGAGTGTTTGGGAGCGTCAAAAACTATTTTGTGATGGGAGACAATGACTATGGGAACATCAAAAAGTATTTTGTGGTGGGACACATGAAGTATGTGAAGCCATTTAATCTAAGTTTGGATAATGAATCGAAGGTACTGAATCTTCGCATGCTCAATTGTACTGGACTTCAAGGACTTCTCCCAAATATGACTCGGAACCATACTCACACTGCTGGAGAATACTGTTTACCAATAGATGTATACTTCTTGAATCCTGCTGATGTTGAGGAGCAGGAACGTCATTCCAATAGTACACTCAAGGCACCCAGGACATCCAAGATACCCAATCATGAGAAAGGTCCAAAGGCAAATAATTCTAATGCAGATAATTAGGATGGAGATAATTCGGATGCAGTCAATACAGAGGCAGTCTTTACAGAGGCAGACCTTTCTGTTGCAGTCAATACAGAAGATGATGAATTGAATTACCTTTGAAGTTTGAAGTCACAGAAACCTCTTGTTGGTGGTAGGATTCAACGATACCAATTCCAATAATGCTATGATGATGTTTTCAACATATGTTTTAGTATATATTATTATACAGGGATATGTAAGTTGTATCTTACAAGACTGAAGTCCTAAGACAGGGCCGCAGCACGGCTGATAGATATCCATTCGTCTTGTTGAAAAACACCGACTAAGAGCGCATATGGTGCTCTAGGCTTGCAGAGCATTGTAAGGAGAAGAGGGAGAAGAAGGAGAAGAAGGAGAAGAAGGAGAAGAAGGAGAAGAAGGAGAAGAAGGAGAAGAAGGAGAAGAAGGAGAAGAAGGAGAAGAAGTTCAAGACCCAGACCTTATTGGGAGGAGTCATCACCGAGGACCGCAAGACCGAAACCGGAGCTGCTGCCAAATCCGGCAACAAGGTGGGAATCCCTTACACATTGGTAAGTTGAAGAATGAAAAGGTCTTTGACAAGAACACATCCGGCAAGCCATTCGTGTTCAACTTGGGCAAGGGCGAGTGTATCAGGGACTTCGACTTGGGTATGGCTGGCATGGCCCTGGGTGGAGAGAGAAGAAGTGATTATTCCAGCTAAGATTTTTCCCAAGCCTCAGTTGTTAGACCAGCCGAGAACCAACGAAGGATCCGAGGACCAACGATCAACCAACGATCAACCGACGATCAATGAAGGCCAACTCCCACATATATAAGGAGGCCTTCGCCACATCTTCTATTAGATAACTAATCGAACATCAACTGCCTGAGGTATACCAAGATGCCTCCAAAAAACCAGACCCACCAAAAAATCATATATTAATGATACAAAGATCTCGTATTGATGATACTTCAATAAGCACTGAGAACTCTTCTCCTCCTTTTCCTGAAGTAAACCCTTCTTCTGAAGTGTTTACATATCTTGATGAGACTATGAGATCAGTGTCTTATAGTATGAGTCATCCTCTGGATGTAACACCCTTGGTTAATTAATGAGCCTCCTGGTGCCGCAACTATGGTTGCGGATTTGGCGTTATCTGATCTACAGGTCTATGTCCTACACATAGTACATCACTGGCATGTATACAACATACTACGTAGTACTTGCAGATTATTTAACGCATCCTCCGCAACGATCGTTGCGGTACCAGGAGGGGGTGGACCATAGATTAACCATGGTGTAATGTAGGAGGACGACGCTGTATTTATGAGAGTTCTTAGTATAGTTTAGATTCAGATAAGAATAACCGCTCCATTTTATGCGTTAGTAGATGGCAAAGCTCAACATAATTTACTTTGGTCTTGTGAGGTACAACTTATATATCCCTTGTATATCAATACATATACTAAAACATAGGTTGAAAATAAAAAAATATACTGAAACATAGGTTGAAAATAAAAAAATATACTGAAACATAGGTTGAAAATAAAAAAATATACTGAAACATAGGTTGAAAATAAAAAAATATACTGAAACATAGGTTGAAAATAAAAAAATATACTGAAACATAGGTTGAAAATAAAAAAATATACTGAAACATAGGTTGAAAATAAAAAAATATACTGAAACATAGGTTGAAAATAAAAAAATATACTGAAACATAGGTTGAAAATAAAAAAATATACTGAAACATAGGTTGAAAATAAAAAAATATACTGAAACATAGGTTGAAAATAAAAAAATATACTGAAACATAGGTTGAAAATAAAAAAATATACTGAAACATAGGTTGAAAATAAAAAAATATACTGAAACATAGGTTGAAAATAAAAAAATATACTGAAACATAGGTTGAAAATAAAAAAATATACTGAAACATAGGTTGAAAATAAAAAAATATACTGAAACATAGGTTGAAAATAAAAAAATATACTGAAACATAGGTTGAAAATAAAAAAATATACTGAAACATAGGTTGAAAATAAAAAAATATACTGAAACATAGGTTGAAAATAAAAAAATATACTGAAACATAGGTTGAAAATAAAAAAATATACTGAAACATAGGTTGAAAATAAAAAAATATACTGAAACATAGGTTCAAAAAATACTACTCTATTATGGTCCACAAATATAATACTCTACTGTGTACAAAAATCTTATTTTTCACAACTACAAATGTTTACAAACTTAAATCCACAAAGGTATAATTCTGTTAGATCCACCATAGACAGGGCCCTGCCTATGAAGGTATTATGAAGCCTCTCAGTCCGGTTGTTACAATGGTGATACGGCGTTTGGCCATCTATGCACGAAGTGCCCCGATGGCTCCTTTCGAATATTTCAGAAGCAATACTTCCATTGTTCTGGTAGAGAGTTTTCCGGTAACACGTTTCTCTCGAAGGTATATAAGCCACCTCAGTTCCTCTCTTTGAGGAACCATCAACGAATATAAGAAGTTAGGCATAGATTTATTAAAGAACATAACACCTTAAATCTGGAGGATTACCTCATATGTACTACATTTGGGACAAAAGTCTTGCAATACCAATCAAGGGTGAAAAACCGACGGAACTGAACTGAACTGAACTGGTTTCCTTGTTATCCTGTATACAACAACTTGTCCATTTGGTTTGAAAAACTGTGCGAANAACTGGTTTCCTTGTTATCCTGTATACAACAACTTGTCCATTTGGTTTGAAAAACTGTGCGAACAGGGTGTAAGAACTTAACAGTGAGGGACCTGTTAGTCTTATATGTCGAACGTATTCCTTACGTCCTATAGTTTATCATGGTATGTATTGAACCTAGAATAGACGAGGAACTCCCTGATTTATCCAAGGGAGGAAAACCCCGC
>NKZD01001471.1:0-10249 GCA_002370635.1 Metschnikowia cerradonensis
TACCATACTATACCATACTATACCATACTATACCATACTATACCATACTATACCATACTATACCATACTATACCATACTATACCATACTGGTTATTGAAAGGTCCTCCTGATGTACCTACCGTAAATGTTCAGTTAGTGTTAAGTAATCTACAGTCCGTTGTCCTGCATATTATCGCTAGCCGCTCCATACGTGTGACTCCTTTTTCAGTTTCCATCCACGCGCTAGCACTCCCCTGAAGCCTGTACCGCGGCAAAAGGCTTCTCAAGCGTGATTTTCCGTGTGAGCGAGCGTACGAGGTAGCTCATCCGCTTTTCTAGTATCCTCACCTTGTACTTTTCCTCGAAACGTAGAAATGGGAGATATGTCCAGAACAAGTTCTTTGTATTGATGCACTCAACATCAATCAAACTTCTCTTAACATACTGAATGACCACTAAATACTTTATCTCGACGTGCTTCATTCCTTTCTTGAACTGACCGTCAGATACCTGATTCACGATGTTCTGATTGTCACACCACATCCGTATTGTGCCATTACTCTGTTTGAACTTTAGTTCCTTAATAAGATCCACGCGTTAACAATCAACGAACATAGTTTNACTCTGTTTGAACTTTAGTTCCTTAATAAGATCCACGCGTTAACAATCAACGAACATAGTTTTAGTTTAGGCATAAATTTATTAAAGAACATAAAAATGAGACTATTCTATATTATACTCTGAGACTATTCTATATTATATTCTGAGACTATTCTATATTATATTCTGAGACTATTCTATATTATATTCTGAGACTATTATATATTATATTCTGAGACTATTATATATTATATTCTGAGATTATTATATAAGACTACTGGCTACAAGACCATGAAAAACTTTAGAATGTAGAATATGTTCATACATAGACGAAAAGACCAAAATTCCTATAGAAATCCAATAGTTACTGTTGAGTCATTATTGACATACTGATGAAACAAAAGAGACAGTTGATTCCCAGATTATAGAGCCGGAAACCACAGAGCCAGTATCAGAGACAGAATCTTCTTTGGAGGAACAGCCTGAGGTTGAGGTGCAGTCCATTCCGACACCCCAGAGGGAGCAACGGCCGGTGTGACTGATTTGAAGGAAAATTCAGCCACGATTGAAGCTAAACAGGTATAAGAGAAACTGTCTACAAGCCTCGAGGAGGTGTGGAAATAAAGGCACATGACAGTATGACTGTGTCGTACTAAGCAGAGATTGATGGTCTATCGCTGAATAGTAACGATGAAAACCGTGTACCTGGATGTGAGTGCATGACGTGAAGTTCTTTCATTAAACTGTTGAGTATTCTGAGTCACTGTTGAGTCACTGTTGAGTCACTGTTGAGTCATTCTTGAGCCACTCTTGAGTATTCTGACCCACTCTTGACTATTCTGACCCACTAAGAGAATTTAAACAAGTTGAACCAGATCACCAGGTAGACTACCATGAATAACTGAACTTCAATCATGACGGTCAAGTTTGAAGGATATGAGCTTGAAGGATATGAGACATCATGGTCAGAGCTGATTCCGTAAGACTACTACTCACTGACTACTACTCACTGACTATGTCCCACTGACTATGTCCCACTGACTATGTCCCACTGACTATGTCCCACTGACTATGTCCCACTGACTATGTCCCACTGACTACTACTATACTATGATATACTACTATATTATACTGACTGCTGACTACTAACTAGTAGTATCCAAATACATTGAAATACACAGTACTTTATTAATTACAGCTTCTTGAACCACTCCTCAACTACTCAACTACTACCCAACTTCTACTCAACTATTACTTAAACACTACTTAACTACTACCTAAATACTAGTCAAAATACCACTTCAGTACCACTTAACTATTACTAACTATTACTAACTATTACTAACTATTACTAACTATTACTGAAAAATACTAAATAACTACTACTCAACTACTACCCAACTTCTACTCAACTATTACTTAAACACTACTTAACTACTACCTAAATACTAGTCAAAATACCACTTCAGTACCACTTAACTATTACTAACTATTACTAACTATTACTGAAAAATACTAAATAACTACTACTCAACTACTACTTAAGTAGTACTTAAGTACCACCTGAACTACCACCTGAACTACCACTTGAATCACTACTTTAACTACTACTTGAAGTAGTATTATCAAGCGATATTAAACTTTACTGAACCATAATGAATTACACTATGCTACACTGTACTACTGAACTACTGAACTACTGAGCTACTGAACTACTATTGGTGTTGGAATAGACCACGATACTGCTAGTCTATTTTGGCTTCCTAACTCTCTATAGTGGTCTAGAGATCCATCATACTAAAGAAGACTATAATGGGTCTATTAATACCCAGAGTGATCATAGTCTATTAAAGGCTATAAGTGGGTCTAAAATAATCTTGACAAGCAACATGATTGTTGAATTTGTTGATTTTTTAAATTAACTATGGATACATTCATAAAACTTTTCGGGAGAGATATCTACTGAGTTACGAAGGTTAAAGATATTGGAGTCAAATCAAGCTTACTGTTAAGGGTTAAGGAAAGCCGTTTTACCTGCCATCTACCAATATCTATTAGTATCTGCAAACACCTACCTGCCATCTATTAGTATCTACAAACATCTATCAGCATCTATCAGCATCTACAAACACCTAGCACCTACACTGCGCGCACCTTTTTTCAATCGTTATATGAGCATCTCAGAATCTTTTGAGGATTCATCATCAAATAAAAATATCTCAGTACCTAACATTACAACAAGAATCTAACAGTGTACAGTGTGTCCACTATAGATACAAGTCACTTAAGATACAAGTCACTTAAGATAAAAGTCATTCAAGATAAAAGTCATTCAAGATCAAGAATACAGACTACTGTAACATCCTTATATATCCCTGTATATTAATATGTAATGAGATAAAAATGGTATGGATGTAGATTTTATGTAGGTTGACGGTGGTTGGAGAAAAGATAGACGTAGGTGGACGTAGGTGGACGTAGGTAACGCTCGCTGGGAGGGGTGCGACTCTAAAACGCGTATACTGCCAAGTCACCTGAACCTGAACCGAACCGAACCGAACCAAACCGAACCGAACCAAACCAAACCTGTACCGAACCAAACCAAACCCAAACCCAAACCCAAACCACCAAACCACCAAACCACCAAAACTGTCATGACCCAGGTGTCCCAGGTGCTTTCGGGATTGACCAGTCTCTATGCAGAGACCAAACGGAAGAACTCGGTGGTTCGCTTGGCTATAGAACTGGCCCAGCATGAAGCCTCTAAGCTCCTGCTTTCTATACCCATCTCCACCCTTGAGCAGACTACAGTGAACACACTCTGCGCACCGTTTATCGTTGGTTTGGACCCGAAAAACCCTAAGATGTTGGCCTCGGCCATGAACTCCTTGCAAATGCTTGCAGCCTCGTGCTCGTTGTCGGAAAAAGCCTTTGCTGATGCCTTGGCTACTCTACATACGGCCGTGCCATCTCTAGCGGTGGATATGCAGTTGAAGACACTCCAGATACTTCCTATTTTGGTCATCAACTATGACCTTCAAAGACATGACTTTTCAATGGTGTTGAGTGTGGCTGCTTACCTTGTCAATTCGTCCAATGCCATGGTGCTGAATACTGCTGCTGCTACATTGCACCAGATCTTGTCATCACTCTTTGAGAAGTTGGACAAACAAAAGGAAATACTGCCCAATGGTTCGGATCATGTTACTGAAGAGATGTGGATGTGCTGTCACGTGGCCACTGACTTGTGTTGCATCCTAAGCTCGGACCCTATGGTTTACTTCAGTAAGGAGGTGCGCTTTTCGCTGGATTTCGCTTTAGAGATGTTAGAAAACATCCTCCATGTCAATGGCCGTCTTTTTGTGGTTCCCGACTTGATGCGTGTGCTTAAAGAGAAGCTTTTCCCTGCTCTCCTTGCTTTAGTGCACACCACAACCCACTTCTCGACGTTTGTGCGGTGCTCTAAACTCTTTTACTCGTTGGCTGGCTTTTCTGCTTTGGCTGATGAAACCCTTGCGTTTTTGTCATATACAAATGGCTTGGCCTTGGCGGATTCGACTCCTCTTTGGCAACTGGTTGTGGTGGTGGAGCTTTACGGTTTGATTCTCCTGGACTTTACCCGCGTGAAGATTTTATACGAGAAAGGGGCTCTGAACATCGATGACATTTTCTCTGTTTTTGTCCGAATCTTGAATTCCCACTCGTTCCTGCTTAATGGACACTCGTTGTTTCTGGATAAAATCACTGTTCCTGTGGAAAATGGCCCTATGTTGTCCAAGAACTCTTCCTTGAAGGTCCAGGTGATTGACCATCTAGATAAGACGGAGCCTCCAGGCCTGCTTCCGGACTTGTACATGGCCAATTTAGTGCTCAACGGAGTCTTAACCTTTGCGCATGGAGTGTCCAAGTTCGTCACGGCCTTATCATCGGATTCTGTTGATCCAGAGACATTGGAGGCCGAAGTGGAATTTATAACATCGCTCAACGAGTCCGTTTTCCCTCAAGTCATGGGTCTTTTCCAAAAATTCATCTATTCTGCCATGACTTTGGACTATTTTCACATGACCATCCGTTACTTACAACGCTATACGCATGCCATTGGATTACTAGGGCTTTCGAAGCAAAGAGACGAAGTTCTCCTGTTGCTAGCACACTGCATCATGACTTCGGCCCAAGAAGAGGTCGTTCCTGTACCCACACAAAACACCAACTTGTTGGCATTGGGAGGCTCGATTGTGGAGTCGCTCAGTTCTACTATGCAAGGCACAGTTTCCGAAAAGGGCGAAAAAAAGACTTCCCAGGATCCAGAATACAAGGCTCGGACTTTCAACTCCAGACAAGTGCTTTGTTTACGTGCAATGATCAAACTAGCCACATCTTTGGGGTCGACATTGCATTCTTCATGGCACGTGATCTTGGTATCTTTCCAATGGGCAGAATATTCCATCAATGGTCCAGAATCTGGAAGTTCGGGACGTCGAGAGATGTCCAAATTCAACGTTGAGCCTATTCTTGGATCTTCCGATATGGAGGGAGTGGAGACGCTGAAGTTGCGGTTCTTTGAAAATGTGTCTCAGTACCAGGAATCGTCTTTGACTGAATTGGTACAGGCACTCATTGATGTCTACGAAGACAAAGAAGCCAAAGAAACAGAAACGTGCCCCTATAACAAGTCTTATTTTCTCAATATGCTCACCAAAATCGCCAAGCTTGACTATGTCAATTTCCCCTTCTACGACAGTAAAGTAAGGGACTTGATCTCGGACTTCTTTTGCCGGATTAGCACAGACCGAGCATCTGCTTACGAAACAAGAGCATACATTGTGGAGTGTTTCACGGATATCATTGTTCAGGTAACAAAAAGAGAGTTCCGAGAACAATCTGCAGGGACAGCAGAACTTGCGGCCCAGAAATCCGTTTCTGCTTTCAACAACTTCCTCGAACGGCTTCTTGCGCTTGGAACCCCCAAGGAGTATTTGGTGCTCAACTGTGAAACAGAGATGCACTTGACCATTCTCTCCACGCTCCATGGCCTCATTGACGAATACGACAAGTATTATCAGAATTCGTGGGAAATGGTGTTCCGGATTTTAAACACGGCTTTTGTTAAGAATAGTACCGAAAATAAGAACTTGGTGGAAAAAATCCAGAGCTTGATCTCCACGTCTTTCGATACTTTGAAGTTGATTCTCGATGAATTCACTACTTCATTGCCTTTTAACCAGCTCAAGTCGTTGATCGACTCGCTCATGAACTTCTGTTCTCAGACTTATGATCTTAACATCTCGTTTAGTGCTGTGAGTTATTTCTGGTTAATCAGCGACTGTATCAATAACGGTGGAAGAAACGGACGGGAGAGTATGGAAAGTAGAAATGGAATGGAAATTGAGGAGATAAGTGACATGTCACAACTTAAGGTGTTCATTTCTGGTTCCTCAACAGGCACTTCTGTCTCGTACCAGGCTCTTACCATCTACCTTCTTGCCCAGTTATCCACATTATCTACTGATTTCAGAGACCAGGTACGTGAAGGAGCTATTCAGACGTTGTTCCAGATTATTGATGTTCGTGGAAAACAGCTTTCTTCATGGAACCTCATCTATGATATTGTGTTCCCTGCACTACTCAATGTATCTGAGCCGCGAGGACTGATCTCCCGGAAAAGCCTTGTGGATAGCTACAATTTGACGCTTTCTGGCTTGGTTTCTATGTACTCGAAGTACATGACCAATTTCCAGGAGAACCCAGAAATTACCCAGAAGTTTTGGACCAGGATGGTATCGTATCTTACGCAGATTCTCCAGCTCCATTGGAACGAATTGGACTTTACGGCGTTTCAGTCGTTACGAGATGTGTTGATGTCTTTGAAACAGGTGGAACACGTGCCCCATAGTATTGTGGAGCTTTTGTTCGATTTCTGGGCCTCTGTTTCCATCAACTACGACTTTGTGCAACCCGAATACCAGGAATCGCTTGCCATCTATAACCAGACGTTCCAGATCTTGTACAGCTTGATGGGTGAATTGTCCATGGACCAGGCAGCCCGGGCTATGGTGATCATGAACAAGTGTGTGAAATATCCAGTTTTGAAACCGGCCATGAGTGATGAAACTCGCCCCAGTAACCTCCAGAAAGCTGTATTCGAGAACCTCCAACGCGTTCTTGAAACCAGTGAAAATAGAAACATATGTGCTCTTGTCATGCAACAATTGGCAGAGATTTCTGTGTTTCCGTATGGGATCAAGTCTCGTATTGAGAAGAAGTTGCAGAGCAAATTTGAGGGTAAATTGAAGATCCCATCTTTTATTGCTGTGAGCCAGCTTTCCATCAATCTCATTTCCGTCAGTTTACATCGACTTCCCGAAATGGCAGACTTATTGGGACCTCAGTTCCAGCTTGGAAAGATCATTCGCAGTTTACTAGAGGCGGTGTACAACCAGGAACCAGAAACAGAGCCCAATGCAGATGCACTTTGGGTCAAGAGCAATGATATCATTGCACAATTGGTTCTTCGGCTCATGGACAAGGATCTCCAGGCTTTAGAAGATAATCGGCGTGTGTGGCAGTTGCTCATGGAGTGTCTCTTGGCCAATTTCAGTGGTAACAACGGAGATTACGATGTCAAGCAATATGAAAAGCTAGCAGGCCGCATTCTTCCCCAGTTCTTTTACTGTGGTCACCATGACTTGATCCGGGAATTTGTCTCGCAAGTTTACCTCCATTCCTATGTCTACGAGACCAATCAAGTGGAGAAGGAGTTGATGGGAGAGAAGAATGATGGAGAGACACTTTCTAGCTACTACAGATTAAGTGGATTTGAGTTTGAAGAGAGCTTCGGAAGCACAGAAAAGTGCAAGGTCAAAGAGAACAGAGAGATGCGGTTGAAATGCTTGACACAGCTACTTGAGTTCCCCAAAGAAGATGGCTTCAGTAGCCAGGTCACCAAGGAAATGCTTTTGACCCGTGTGGCCTTTAGTCTACGCCGGTTTGTTGCCGATGAACGACTTATTGGGAACAAACCATTACCCCAGATACAGGAACAAGAGCTTGTGATCATTCTCAATGGCTTCTTGGGTATAGCCCGGGAGATGGACCAGGCCAAGTTGCAGGGCATCATGGGACTCTTGTCACGTGGTGTGGAATATAGCGAGAGAATCGCCGGTATAGATGAACCAATGAAGGCCCTTTTGGCTCTAAGTCAGTGATCCTACAAGAAATGGGAGGTGGTTTAACAGATACTCTGTATGCATGACCAGGGCTCGGTTCAAAGCATTTTCTGGAGACAGAAACCGAAATGGAGTTGACCAACAGACTGAGGCTTTAGTTTTTTTCTTCAATTTAGAGAGCCTTGTTCCAGGACCCGGTATTGCATGGCTGAGTGTTTCCATTGAAATGAACTTTTGATGGTATTGGTACTGCATGCAGTATAATACCTTGATAGTGTTCTGGATTATGGAACGATGGTTTGGCACTAAAAAAAGTACTGGAACATCTCGAATCTTTCATTGAACCATTACGAAGAAGTATTGGGATGACCGGAGTTGGTCAGTATTCAGATCATGTGACCGTGTGACCGTGTGATCGTGTGACCGTGTGATTGTGATATCACGTAACTTTTCATTGATTCTCTACAAAAGGTGTATTGAGAGGAGATCGAATTAGAGTTAGAGTTAGAGTTAGAATTAAAATTAGATTAGAAATTAGAAGGATAATTACAGTCACGTGACTATATGCATCGAACCAAACCAATTCCGAAAGCATATCGGTATATGCAAGGCATAGTTACTTAAGGTTCCATTGGTTCATTATAAGGTTGACATCTTTGTGTGTGTGCTATATGCAGTACCATGCTATAAATAGGTGTGTTTAATCAAATTTCAGTTTCCTATAAAATTGTTATTCTTTGTGCAGGAGAAACAATTTAATTGAGCCCCTGATCCAGCCGATCCAGCCGATCCATTATATCACCAAAGTATGGTTGCTTTCAGCAGCAAGTCACGTGACCACCTATTATTCTGAGTCCCCCCCTCTTCCCCCCAGTACTGGCAAAGGCATGACCAGTTGATCCTAAGAAAGTAGACATTTAAGTTTCTATATTTTTATTTAACTTAATGTGTACCAGGTCAGAAACAGTACTGAAGAAGAACGCAGTATAGAGTGTAGTAGTCAGTGGTCGTGGTCGTGGTCGGTAGAGTATAGTAGAGTATAGTAGAGTATTAGTAGAGTAGTCAGTAGTAGTAGTCAGTGGTCGGTAGAGTAGTCAGTAGTAGTACAGTAGAGTATGTTGAGAGTTAGCCTTAACTCTTTGATAAGTTGGAATTGTTATGGCATTGGCCTCCACTAATTCTTTCAAGTATGGTGCTTCAGGATTCATCATAGATCACTTATATTCTTCTCTAAACTAGATATCAGTGAACTGTTCTCACAATGAATGCCACTCAAACCTGAGCGGGATCCTCTCTATATATAGTCAGTCTCGGGGACTCCCACACCCGAGACCGGCGTCTCGTAAGTGACTGTGCATGATGAGTGTACGTCCCCATCGTGCACATATCCCTGTTTCATCTGCACCATGTATCTCTGAAACCTGTGGGACCTCTCCACATCATTTCAACCCTGTGCATTGTCGTTGACCTGCAGACAACATGTTTCACAGTTGCCCGGACTCACAGGTTGACACATATCGCATGTCCCACAAGTTCAACAGAGTATAGTAGAGTATTAGGAGTAGTACAGTAGAGTATTAGGAGTAGTACAGTAGAGTACAGTAGAGTACAGTAGAGTACAGTAGAGTATAGTAGAGTAGTAGTAGAGTAGTACAGTAGAGTATAGTAGAGTATAGTAGAGTATAGTAGAGTAGTAGTAGAGTAGTACAGTAGAGTATAGTAGAGTATAGTAGAGTAGTAGTAGAGTAGTACAGTAGAGTAGTAGTAGAGTAGTACAGTAGAGTATAGTAGAGTAGTAGTAGAGTAGTAGTAGAGTAGTACAGTAGAGTATAGTAGAGTATTAGTAGAGTAGTAGTAGAGTAGTACAGTAGAGTATAGTAGAGTATTAGTAGAGTAGTAGGAGTAGTAGAAATGTAGTGTGGTAGGTAGGAGTAGTAGTAGGAGTCATAGTGGTGTAGTCGCACAGTGTAGTCGTAAAATGTATAGTGTTGACATTAGAGACGACGGAGAAATTGGCAGAAACAAAAACAGATTACATAGGTTACCGACTTTATACACTAAAGTTAGACACTACAACTGTACCACCAGTATTACACTATACCCACTATACCCACTATACCCACTATTTGACTATACTACCGCACTCATGATATAAGTCACCTTCGACTGGTCGACTTACGACTTGGAACACTTTCGCACACTTGCAGTATTATCAATAATGCAAATTGCGACCATGGAATTGAGGCTCTAGAATATATTAGAGGGATTGAGTGAGAAATAAATTTGAGGATTGAGTGAGAAATAAAATTGAGGATTAAATTGAGAAGAGAATTCATCAAGTAGACACTAAAAAATACTGCACCTTGAGGTGAGATTAACTACGCACACATGATACATAAAAGCTTTACCACTTTACTGTTGAACTTGCAGGAGTTCTATACTTGTTTGGATCACGTGCCTGCGGACACGTGAGGAAGTGAGACAAGTTCATGGTCGTACAGTG
>NKZD01001472.1:0-69473 GCA_002370635.1 Metschnikowia cerradonensis
TGCTACAATTGATTGCTGCGAAAACTGATTGCTTGCTACCCCGCAAGCCGTGGGCTAGTAGCGCGCTCTTGATTGCTGTTTTCCAACAATATAGTGTGGTGTATATAGTGTGGTGTATATAGTGTGGTGTATATTGTTGAACTTGTGGGACATGTGTCAACCCGTGAGTGCGGGAACTGTGAAACATGTTGCCTGCTGGTCAATGTCAACATACAGGCTTGAGATGATGTGAATATCTCCCACTTGTTTCAGAGGTTCATGGTGCAGATGAAACAGGGACATGTGCACGATGGGGACGTACACTTATCATGCACAGTCAATTACGAGACGCCGGTATCGGATGTGGGAGTCCCCACGATTGACTATATATAGACAGGATCCCGCTCTTGTTTGAGCGGTATCAAAAATAAGATCAAGATCACTGATATCCACTTTAAGAAGAATATAAGCGTTTAAGAGGATTACTGAAGTCCCACATTTAAAGGGACTTATTGAACTCCAACTTGATAACTGTTCCAGCTTATGGGAGTGTATATCATAACTCTCAACAACGTGTGCTTAACTGTATTAGACTATAATAGGGGATATTGTGGTGTAGCACTATGGATAGGGTGGTAGTGTATAGAATTGTATGGAGTAGGTTGTATGGAGTAGGTTGTATGGAGTAGGTTGTATGGAGTAGGTTGTATGGAGTAGGTTGTATGGAGTAGGTTGTATGGAGTAGGTTGTATGGAGTAGGTTGTATGGAGTAGGTTGTATGGAGTAGGTTGTATGGAGTAGGTTGTATGGAGTAGGTTCTATGAAGTAGGTTGTATGGACTAGGTTGTATGGACTAGGTTGTATGGACTAGGTTGTATGGACTAGGTTGTATGGACTAGGTTGTATGGACTAGGTTGTATGGACTAGGTTGTATGGACTAGGTTGTATGGACTAGGTTGTATGGACTAGGTTGTATGGACTAGGTTGTATGGACTAGGTTATATGGACTAGGTTGTATGGACTAGGTTATATGGACTAGGATATATGTTCTGATTTCTCACGTTCAACACTCCCCCTCAGATGAAACATGAAACACCTTCTGATTCATCTGTATTGTCCTGTAAAACTCTGGAGTTCCAACGTTCATGATCCAAACCTTTCGTAACCAAATCTGCCAAATTCCTATCTGTCCTGACATGGTCCACATTCAATAAACTCGTCGGCAAATATTAGAACACCGCTCGTGTATCTTCTCTCAACATGCCATTCTTGAACATTGTCCGGGACTAGTTCCACTATCCTATTATTGTCAAGCGCCACTAGCATTGTGTACTTCTCCAATTCTTTCATGAGATTCCTCAATCAAAAATGCCTCTCTGCTGCTCGAAGGACCTGAATAGCACTTTCTCTCCAGTAGATGCTGCTATTGTCTTCTGCAACTTCGACGACCATTATATCGGACCTCCCATAAATATTAAATAGGCTCAACCACTTCAATTTGTATCATGAGCAACCATCTCTTCATCACATGCCTCGTTCCACCGAATCCTCCTTTTCAGACCCATGTCTTCTTTTATAGCTCTTGGAAACCGTTTCGAAATCATCTGGTTGAGCTTGTAAAGTTCGTGCCCAATCAATATTTGACGGATCAATTAGCGGCAACTCAACACCTGAATCCATCTGTAAACATTGCGCCAGTTCTATGTCTTTCTTCTCAACGTCGCGCAAGTTGAAGTCAAATTCTTCTCATTCATTCAAGTTGAGATATGCTTTCCCTGAAGTAGCGAGCTGTTTAAATGATCTTTGGTGAGTACAGCACAATCCTCCCCCTCAATCGTTGTCCCGTCCTGGTAGACAGCTCCAATCCGCAGTCTCTTAGTTGGTAGGAGAGGCCGTCAAATTTCTTCCGCTCGCAGAGCTGGCAACCGCTTTGGCTTTATGCATACGCCATCTTCCGGAGTATGAGCTTCACGCTCACGGACATAATCCTGCTTTCGACTGGTGTTTGACACAGACAATCCGTCGTCTTCTTCACACGAGGGCTATCTTCACTCAGGACATCTGGTTTCTTGAACACTCTTGAACTTGAATTGTACCAGAGCAGTCGCATTGGTACCTTGTCGATCCTGAAGTTATATCTCTTTACTTTATAAATCTGGCAACACTAGATTTTCTTTTTGCCCTTGCATAGAAGTAGAACCTCCGATAATAAGACGACCTGTATACCACAAAGGTATTAGTACCATAACACCGTGATTTCTGGTTCAACCATTGCCCTTGGAACTATTCGTTACTCTCCTGGTACATGATTGCACTAGCTTGCTCCCTTCTTAGGACTCCAGTCCTTTCCATTCCAGGAAAATCAGTGTATCTAGTTTTTGACCACTTCTCAAATTTTCTGATAAGGTGTTCTCTTTTGTATCCTTGCTTCAACAACTGCAAAAAAAAGCGAACCACATCGTTAGCTTTCAAGTCACTGATTCGGAATAATTTAATCTAAAACTCGGTGACAATGTTCAGCGATGTAAACATAAGGTTTTCACTTGTTTTCATCTAATCTGTTTTGTTCAAGATATTGCCTGGTATCACAACTGATAGTTCCTTACTAACCAGGTTGAACATATGCACCCTCGTATATTTTGCAAAACAACTTAACATTCTCCTTTTCTTCTGCTATAAGGTAAGCAGAGATTCTCAATTCAGTCCATCTGGATATAACTGACGGTTTCTCAATTTACTCCATCTGGATATAATTGACGTTTTGTCTTCCTAACCTTGGAACAGTCTCTTTGCAGTAAGCCTCAAGGCGTTGTCTCATTTGAAAGGGTAATCTTTCGCAAGCTGCGATTAACGATTCTTTGTTAGCAGGCTCTTTGCTTAATGATCCCTTATGCATCGTAGTATTTCATCATGAGGCACATAAAGTAAACAAGTTCACTCATAAATCTGAAATATCAAGTTCTAAAGCCCTGACTCCGTTGAGTCGCTAGTATTCAGCAATGCACACATTTCATTTCCTTTGTAAGATCTTCTTTGGATCTTTAACGTATACCCAAATGTATCAAACTGCTCTGATCTTCTCTAAAGTTTTCACAAGGTCCACTTCGAAGATTGGAGCTTGCTCATCATGGTAAAGATGGTAGAGGAGCCCTACTTTGGAGATAAGCGATCTAGGGATCATAATCTGTTGCGCTTTGTGATCTATTAACGCATAAACTGGAATGGTGATATATCTAAGCTATGCCCAACACAACGTCTCATCTCTTCTTATCCTCTAGTATTACCGCCTCCTCCCTTTTCCGACGGACGTCGTCCATTCTTAGTCTATTTCAGCATATATATGTTTCATCTTTTCCTGGACACATGCAGCCACATGGAATCTTGGAAAATAGGACCGAATAAGAGCGTGCATGGCTCTCTAGGCTTGCAGTGGACTGCGCAGCTATTTTCCCCACTTCGGTTGTCAGGAAAACCAAGGATCAGTGAAGACCAACTCCCACACATATAAGGGGACCTTCGCAATCGGTTTCTTAGGTCTTCAGATCTTTGTTATAATAGTTTAGCTTTCTCATCCACATGTGTATCTTGAGGTTCAATAGGTCTATATGTCTCATACAGTCTTCCTTGTTGTGAGCCATTACCACACCCCTAATTTTATCGGTAATTCTGTCATTCTCAAAGCAATATCACTGTGCCAAATCCAAACCTCTAGACTGCTAATAAAATAGATTATCTTATAATTTAAGAAGTTAAGAAAATAGTGGTTGCAATAAAATTTGGAGTTTAAGGATTCGCATGGGGAGGGGCGCCTTTTATAGGCATTTCCGCGCCCCTGACCCCGCCCATTATATTTGCAGCCACCAACTATGCAGGGCGCCCAACTGCGAAACATATAAAGGCACCGCATCCCTACTGAGGGAGACATACCAACATGCCTCCTAGATCCAGACCCACCAGATCTCCTTGCACTGACATTGAGGCTCCGCCTATGCCTGAAGTAAACACTCCACGTAAAGTGTTCACTTATCTTGATGAGGCAATGAGGTCCATATCCTATAGTAAGAGAGGACCTCTGGATCTTGAACCATGGTTACTCTACGGGCCACCTGATTCCCCACCACTTCTTGCTGATCTGGAATTGTCAAATCTAAATGAAACAGTGAATGGTTCATAATATACAGAAATAGTCTAATGGTGATAGACGCCCCACAAAAAGAGGGGGTGGGTGGCAATGGACAAAGACGAAGCAAAGAAAAGAGAAGTTACTGTCATGAATACTTGCGTTCCACAATGATGTGATATCATTAGTTCCCAATGACACAACCGCTCCAATTTAAGGACGTAAGAATTGTGAAGTTCAAAAGGTTCCTCTTGTTCCAACAATATGATTCCAGACTATAGCCCTACGATCTAGACTCTGCTCCAGAGGTTTACATTAAAGATGGAAGATCCTGAAGACGCGTTTGAGCAGAAGTAATTGGTCTTATATGCTACTCAGAAATTACGCTTTATACATGGTTCATTCTTCTTGTTGAATATAGATGTATGTGATGACAAACAGTGGTCGGCGAAAGGAATGGTTTACAAATGATGAAGAAGAAACAATTGATTATTAAAACAACTTGAAAAAAAGCGGAATCGAAACAAGTCAAACGGCTGACTGTAACAACAAAGCAGCGAAGCCCATAACACATGCACCAAGGGCATTCTTAGAGGCCGCATTGACAAAAGGTTTAATAGTAGGCTTTGCAGTAGACTTGGGGCCAGCGTTACCTGTGCCCTTTGCTCCATTGGCAGGATTACCATTTCCAGAATTTCCATGTCCAGAGTTTCCAGATTTGTCTTCACCTTTAGCATTATTCTCAGCCTTTACCTCGGAAGATTTTGGTTGGCTTTCGTTTGAGTCTTTTGGTTGACTTGGGTTTGAAGCTTGAACTTCACTTGGCTTCGAACCTTCGTTCTTACCAACGGAATCTTTCTGGCTATGTACCTTTTGACCATCTTTTTGGCTTGGACTGTCCTCCACATTGCCCTTGTGCTCTGACTTTCCACCACCATTCAACCTTCCCTCCGCTTCGGAAAGTTCCTTTCCAGTCTCAACTGTGGTAGTCTCTGGAACAATACACACTCCTGTAACGGTCAAGGTAGATTTAGCAGCAACAGTCATGGTGGATGGAACACACGCTTTCTCACACGCTTTCTCACACGCCTTCTCACACCTGGTGATGGTCACGGTGGTTTCCTGGGGACAATACGTGGTGTAGTCGGTATATGTCTTCCACACAGTAGTCTGGGACCCATGCTCACATGCAATGCAGATTGTAGTGGTTGAATTACCTTTGGATGAAGTGGTGGAATTTTCAGGTTTTGGTTCCGAAACACCGATGGATCCAGACTTTACTGCCTTTGGCTTTGAAACCATGGTGTTGGGCTTTGAAGTTCCCACCTCGTTTCCAGACGTTTCATTGTTGGTTCCTGAAACTATGACGTTTGGGCTGGAAATGCGAGTTCCATTCCTAAATATCTTGGGGACTCTTACCGGAGACACAACACTCAGCCCAGCTTCCAGCTTTTCCTTAGTTTTAAACCCAACTTTCAGCTTATCCCTACTTTCAAACCCAGCTGCCTGAGTTTGATCCACAGGTTTCTCAGTTTTCGGTTTCACAGTTGAAGGTTTCACAGTTGAAGGTTTCACAGTTTCATGTTTCTCACCTTCATGTTTCTCAGTTTTCGGTTTCACAGTTGAAGGTTTCACAGTTTCATGTTTCTCAGTTTTCGGTTTCACAGTTGAAGGTTTCACAGTTTCATGTTTCTCACCTTCATGTTTCTCAGTTTTCGGTTTCTCAGTTTTCGGTTTCTCAGTTTTCGGTTTCTCAGTTTTCGGTTTCTCCGTTTTCGGTTTCACAGTTTCATGTTTCTCAGTTTTCGGTTTCACAGTTGAAGGTTTCACAGTTTCATGTTTCTCACCTTCATGTTTCTCAGTTTTCGGTTTCTCAGTTTTCGGTTTCTCAGTTTTCGGTTTCTCAGTTTTCGGTTTCACAGTTTCAGGTTGCTCAGTTTTCGGTTTCTCAGTTTTCGGTTTCACAGTTTCAGGTTTCTCAGTTTTCGGTTTCACAGTTTCATGTTTCTCACCTTCAGGTTTCTCAGTTTTCGGTTTCTCAGTTTTCGGTTTCTCAGTTTTCGGTTTCTCAGTTTTCGGTTTCTCAGTTTTCGGTTTCTCAGTTTTCGGTTTCACAGTTTCATGTTTCTCAGTTTCATGTTTCTCACCTTCATGTTTTTCCTTTGTAGTGTCTTTATTTAGAGTATTCTGCTTGCCATGTTCATTGGCATCCCCTTTGGACCCAGTATTGGAGCCAGAGTTAGTATTGGAATCAGAGTCAGTATTAGAGCGTGAATCAGAGCCTGAAGCAACATGATTCCCTTGGTCATCGTTATGTTTCCCATTTGAAGTGCTTTCTTCTGCACCATTATCCATGCCATTAATTGGAGTTAACTTAACCACAGTTGGATCGGTACTTGCTGAGATCACCTCTGGCGTTTCCTCCTGAGTCACTGAGGGTCCATTAGAGCCTTGAGTTTGAGAACCATTCTCCACTGTCCCAATTACTTTGTCGTAAGGCACGAAGTAGACTGTTTCAGGTGTACACTTGTAACGGTCTTCGATTAGGGCTCTGGTAAACAAACTAAAGGCCCAGTTGCCTCTCTCTTGACATGAGTAAAACTCATGATTCACCTTGCCATTCTCGTCAATCGTAAACGGAGTTCCAGGAAATTCACCAAAAAACAAATTGGTGTAACCGATTTGTAGGTTTCCAGGGGTTTCGGTATCTTTGGTGGTGGCAATTCCATTAGAAAATTCGAATTTCGGAGGGTTTTCGATGTCTCCATACTCAAATATGCTTCCAGTGACGCCAAACGCGTTGACGTTAAGTGGAGTAAAGGAGTCACCTTTCTTCACCGCAAAGACCCTTAAAGGTTCAGGAGTTTCCGAAGGCGGTTTGGAAGGCTTATTGTCATGTTGTTTGGACTCACCATCTTCTTCACGGTCCAGATTCGACTTATGTTTTGCTTCAACTTCAGGTTTTACAGATGGTATTTCAATCGGCTTATTCGTAATGGGGTTATTCGTCTTCCTGTCTAAGTAAAAGAGTTTGACATCAGTTTTTATGCACATGTCCAGGCCAGTGCACGCATGAATTTTAGGTAACGTAGTGCTAGGGTTGGATACAAAAGGTATTGTTTTAAAACATTCTTTGTTGGTCAAGTATAACCGATCGAGCTCCTGACAAACGAAACCAGGTAGCTGTTCCATGGCGCTAACAAGTTGACCATTTTTGAATTCGACCTCAAGTGGAAATTGGTTGCCGCCGTGAGCAAGAAGTAAAAGACGATCTATTGGCGAAGTATTAAAGTCGATGTACATTCGGCGCCACGTAAGTAAGAAAGTGTTGAACAAGGTTATCGGAGCTTTTCCAGGTGCCGAAAACAAATGTAACGTTTTAACTTCTCCTCCATCGCTGGGAAATGTTACAACCCCAGTTTCAGGGTTCATAGATGACAAATGAATTTTTGTTTCTTCACATCCCTTTATATTGCCAGCCTTGATTTTTTCCTCAGTTTGCAAAATATGATATTTGTCATTTGGGCACGAGAACAAAACGGGATTGGTCAATATCTTTTTCGAATTGAATCGGAATTCCGTCTTAGGTAATTCGTCATCTGCATCTAATATAACCAACCCACTTTTCGATATTTTCACCTGGCGCTGGTCATCTTTAGAATCATACAATATATTATTTTTCAGGTAGCGGAGCGGGATTGGAACGCTCAAAGGGTTTCCCCATACAAGTAGGGTACCAGCAATTAATTGTCTAGAACCGATCCCATAGCCAGTAGAGATTTGATGGAATTTTTCATTGACTTCTGCCACGAGGATGTCATAAGTATCAGGTTCTGCGTACACTGAGGCCGCAAAAAAGACTGCTTGGAATAAAAGAAAAAAGTTCATGGACAGTTGTTTTTTCATTTTGGATTATGATTATGGTAAGGTAAAAATGGGACTTGGGACTTACGGCTTATTTATGCCTTGCCCCTTACACCAAGAAACAAATTAACACAGGGTTATTTAAGGAACAATCAGGCAATCAAAACAGATCAACCAAACAAAATAGTGAAACAAAGCAAACAAAATCGCTTTATAAAAAAATGAATTCAACCAATCAAATTGAATAAGATAATTAAACCAATCCGTTAAATTGAAAAGTATTAAAAACAAATGAAAAAAAAACAAAAAAACAAACAGTAAAAACGGCCAGTCAAAAACACCAGAAAATGACCCACAAAGGCTTACCTGCGTATCAACCTTGCATATTCACAATGAATTTTTTTTTTGTTGATTGTTACTATACATACACTCTTTTTGAAGCTGAAATGGTCTCTGTTTGGGGGAACAATGTCATGGTATAGGTATCTTTTAGAGATTATAAACCCGTACACCCCTAAAGTTCTTAGTAATCGGCAAAGAACATACAGTGTCTTTTCAAAAATATTTGAACCAGCGCGACAAAATATTTCGAACCAAGAAGATAGAATGGTTTAAACCAGCGCGGCAAAACGATTCCAACCACACTAGCAAAACTAGATAAACTAATACAATATGAATGATCAAATAACTCCTAACAAGTCGATTGTTGTATACAGGAGAACAAGGTGTTGGAAAATAGCACCGAATAAGAGCGCGCACGGCGCCCTAGGCTTGCAGGGAACGTCGCTACTAGTTTCCCCATTTCTTGGTTAACAGGACAACCAAGGGTCAGTGAATCCCATGCCGACTCCCATGTATATAAGGAGGCCTTCGCTACACCTTTCATTAGTTAGCTGATCGAACATCTCTACCTAGGGAGACATACCAAGATGGCTCCCATATCCAGACCCACCAGATCTCCTTGTACTACATTGAGGCTCCGCCTATGTCTGAAGCAAACACATCAACTCAAGTGTTCACTTATCTTGATGAAACAATGAGATCCGTATCTTACAGTCAAAAGAGATCTCTGGACCTGAAACCATGGTTACTCTATTATGGGCCACCTGATTCCCCAGCATTCCTAGCTGAGCTGGACTTAAAGAATCTACAACATCAATATGGTTGACCTTCATTCCGTAAATTATACTAACGCTTAGGAACATTCAGATACTTTCAATCACTACCACAGGCGAGAATTTATAGATTTTTTCAATCTCTTAGTTAAATTCTTGGTCAATGAGTCATGCTTTGATTGGTCCATTTTCCTTCTTGTCTGATATATCTTCTATTTGCGAAGGGGTACGAACCATTCTGTTTTCTTGGTTCGAAACATTTTGCCGCGCTACTTTAAATAGTTTTGTAAAACACTGTACATACTTTTTAGAGGAGACCGTGTGCGATTTGGCACGTAAGCAATAACCATGAATGCTGTTGCTGTTGAACTTGAAGCATCTGTACACGTGAGGGTACTACATGTTCAAGTGACTATATACAGATGAAACAATGTCGGACAATGTTGGACAATGTTGGACAATGTTGGACAATGTTGGACAATGTTGGACAATGTTGAAGAGACGCAAAGTCGGAACTAAGCCTCTCTGGGCTCTTGTCTAGCTCTTGTCTAGCTCTCGTCTAGTGTTCGTCTAGTGTTCGTCTAGCTCTGGCCATTGTCTTGGGAAAAGACAATGTCGGAAAGAGTTTGACTACAGAGAGAGATGGAGCATATGAGAATGGTTGTGAATATTTTTATGGGGGATCATCGAATCATAGGTATAAGCTACAAGGATACAATCTCCAAGTATAGTTACATACAGATACGAATATAAGCAACGAAGACGATTACTGAATCTCCTCATTTAAGAGACTTATTGGAGTCCAACATGATAAACCTTCCAGAATATGGGAGTGTATATTACAACTCTTAACACCCTACTCTGTCCAATCGTAATAATGGCCATTGCAAACGCCGTGTCAATATTCTAGAACGATTCTTACCATTGTTCTACTGGAGAGTTTTTTGAATGCTACGTTTTGTCTCAAAGTTATATAAGTTGGTCCGGTTCCTCTTCTTGAGGAACACTCAACAAAGATACTTTTAATTTAGGCATAAATGTATTGAACATAACACTATACACTATACTATACTATACACTATACTATACTATACACTATACTATACTATACACTATATTACTCTAACTGTAAATGTGAGATCCACCATAGGCAGGGCCCTGCCTATGAAGGTATTATGAAACCTCTCGGTCCGGTTGTTACAATGGACATTGCAAACTCCGTGTCACCACCATCGTTGTATGAAGTACTAGGATGGTCCTTTCGGATATTCCAGAACAATCCTTACCATTGTTCTGGTAGAGAGTGTTCCGGTAACACGTTTCTCTCAAAGTTATATAAGCCACCTCGGTTCCTCTCTTTGAGGAACCATCAACGAATATAAGAAGTTAGGCATAAATGTATTAAAGAACATAACACTACCCACTATACACTACACTCTATATACTACAGTGTTTTTCAAAACTATTCAAACCAGCGTGACAAAACTATTCAAACCAGCGTGACAAAATGTTTCAAACCAGCGTGACAAAATGTTTCAAACCAAGAAGACAAAATGTTTCAAACCACCGTGACCAAATGTTTCGTACCCCTTCGCACAGTCTTTCAAACCAAATGGCGTAATGTTTCACACCAAGTTTTATAGGCACCAATTTCTCAGATTCCGTGAATATAAGAACATCAAAAAACCAGTATAAACAAAAATACAAAACAAGCCGAAATTCACAAATTTTCACTTCAACAAAGAAAAGCAAAATAAAATTTATTCATTAAAGTTGGTTGGTAGGTGAGATTCTGGTTTGGGGATCCGTCTGTTGATAGTGATACTTTTAAGACTTACGTTTATTGAATATGACTTGGTTCTAATCCGTGTTGTCTTCAATTGTTCCGAGAGAACTCCTAACCTTCCAAGCGTGGGTGGCGGCCCCTCCTTTTATATTGGAGTGGGCATGCCTCTTTGAAACATTGCGACTTAAGCGCTGTGCCTAAATCGCGCAGGCTCAGCCCCTTTGAGCTCTAATACATCTGCGTAATGTACTCACGCGTTAACAGATAGTACTATTATTTGTTCGACTTACACTACAGGCTGAACACCATTTTTTAGTACTACATTTCTCATGGATTTCAAGCGTTTCAGAATCTCTACTACTCTTTTTTTAGTAGTAGGTAATGTTATTAATTAGTCAGGGTGTGGTAATTGTTTAGTGTATGGTAATTGTTTAGGGTATTGTAATTGTTTAGTGTATGGTAATTGTTTAGGGTATTGTAATTGTTTAGTGTATGGTAATTGTTTAGGGTATTGTAATTGTTTAGTGTATGGTATTTGTTTAGTGTATTGTAATTAGTCAGTGTATTGTAATTAGTCAGTGTATTGTAATTAGTCAGTGTATTGTAATTGTTTAGTGTATTGTAATTAGTCAGTGTATTGTAATTGTTCAGTGTATTGTAATTGTTCAGTGTATTGTAATTACTTAGTATATTGTAATTGCTTAGTATGTGTAGTTGAATGCAGCCAATGCCTTTTCTGCGGCCTCAGTGGCAGAGGCTGGGTATTCAATATTCAGAAATCAGAAATCAGAAATCTTAAACTTGAAGGATTGCCTCATATGTACTACATTTGGCAGTTTTGCAATACCAATCAAGGGAGAAAAATGAACGGAATTAAGCTGGATTTCTTTTGTATCCTGTATACAACACCTTATTAGGGGTTATGTGTATATTGGTTTGTTTAATTTTGCTAATGTGGTTTGAATTGTTTTGCCGCGCTGGTTTGAACCATTCTGTCTTATTTTTTTCAAAAGTATTCAAACCAGCGCGACAAAATGTTTCGAACCAAGACAGAATGGTTCAAACCAAATGGCCTAATGTTTCACACCAACTTTTAGTAGAATTCAATATCCTAAAAGCTTAAATCTGGAGGATTGCCTCATAGGTACCACATTTGGGAGTCTTTCAATACCAATCAAGGGTGAAAAACGGACGGAACTGAACTGGTTACATTATTATCCTGTATACAACAACTTGTCCATATGGTTTGAAAGATTGTGCGAAGGGGTACGAAACATTTTGTCGCGCTAGTTTGAATCATTTTGTCGCACTGGTTTGAATACTTTTGAAAAACACTGTATAAGTTAGTCCATCCTCTCTCTCTCTATATACTATACTGTATTGAATTGGCTCTATTGCACCACTGAGTTAAAACTAAAATTCATTGATACGTGTACGCTGGATCTACAGTAGTCACTCGTCAGTCTTGTTTTATCATACTACAATAATATTGTTAGATCCACCATAAGGCAGGGCCCTGCCTATGAAGGTATTATGAAGCCTCTCAGTCCGATTATTACAATAGTGGTACGGCATTTGACCATTATGACAACTCATGACCCCAAGGCCCCTTTCGAACATTCCAGAATAATGCTCCCCATTGTTCTGGTAGAGAGTTTTCCGGTAACACGTTTCTCTCAAAAGTATATAAGCCACCTCGGTTCCTCTCTTTCAGGAACCATCAACGAATATAAGAAGTTAGGCATAGATGTATTAAAGAACATAACAAATATGGTGTAGTATAATATGGTGTAGTATAATATGGTGTAATATAATATGGTGTAGTATAATATGGTGTAGTATAAAGTGTGTAGTACCACACTATCAATCCCGAAGAATAAGCATAGTAGCAATATGATGACTAGTACTATGGGAACTACAACTAATGATGTAGATAACGTGACTTCACCCTTCTTGAAGTCACACTTGGCTAAAGAACAAATGTCACTTCCTAGATACTTGATAATAAAGTCAAATGCTGATCTGCAAAAGGTTATGATTTGGATTTGCTGTTATATATATCTCGAATCTGCCACTTTAAACCTAATAGATCCTTCGTTGAACGTTTGGAATAACTCTAATTGGTTAACGATGTTCACATCGCTTTCCGAATCCCATACAAATTCCACCTCTCGGCGTAAGTAATACGGACTGTTCAGTTTATTTGATAATTAACCTTCAAAATCTGCCGTGTCTCACGTCTTCTCCAAATGGAGCGCGACGAATCGAATTCGGAACCTTGAGACTGTAAAAATAGCTTTCTAGGGATCTTCCCCTTCTAATTGGCTGTAACAAGTTGTGTAAATATTTATTGAGATATCTCTCTGATATCTCATATCTCTCTGATATCTCATATCTCTCTGATATCTCAGTGTATAGTGTATAGTGTATAGTGTATAGTGTATAGTGTATAGTGTATAGTGTATAGTGTATAGTGTATAGTGTATAGTGTATAGTGTATAGTATATAGTATATAGTATATAGTGTGTGGTGCTATGGTCCTCTTATACTGATAGTACGAAGTCTTACATAACTGAAGGATCTTTGATGGCCATTAGAACTACACAGAGTAGGCTCAAAATACGGAAATACGTAGAGCACTACTTAGGATGGAGCTAAAACCTTGGTATTGTTAGACTATCACGTGACTGCTTCTTTTCACAGTGACTAAGCACTAATAATTTTTTACCATCTGAAAAATAGCACTATAGTTTTAAACTATCTGTATTATTATCTCGTTTATAATTAATCAAAACCATATATTCTTTTAGATCTTGAAGTTGTATATTTTTTAGAAGGTTGTTCAATATAAGACATACGGCATATAATCCGTTACGGCCTGCATATAAACCACCAACACTTGCACACAACCCTGGCACACCTGTACACAACCACTCACCTGCAGTATCTCCATGATCGGCTTTCTCCACACTCGCTCTACCTACACCATGTACACCCACCATGAGTCTTAATCCCCACTTCAAACCCCGCAACCTAGTGGCCTATAACTTTGCTGGCTTTGCTTGCATCCTGCTCGCCGTCTTCCTCCTGTCGTCTCAGCCCTTCTACCTCTCTGACGTCATAGGAATTCAGCCCCACAAAATCGGTCATGCCATAGGCTCCTTGACAATAGTTGATGAACTTACAGCCATTGCTGTGGCCCCGCTTTTGGGAACGTTGGTGGATTGGATCAATGGGAATGCTTGGAAAAATCCCCGATTGGGCTCGGGGCCAAGGGTCTCCGAGTTGGCTGCGTTTTTGGTGGTAGGTATTTCCTTTTTGGGCTATGGTTTGGTGGCTAAACGGACCTTTCCGGAATTATACTTTTTTCGGGCGCTTTTTGCTGTGGGAATGTCTGGCGTCATGAGTGTGGCTGTAGTCATGCTCCATGAAGCCAATAATTCCGATTTCGAATGGACGCAATTACGGTTCTGGAGAAAAAATGGTCCTGAGAGTTACCTGCGCCTATATGCAGGCAATGATCATGAAGAAGTTTCTGAGATTGATTCTTCTGCTACGAGCAGCGAGAAAAATGGAAAACTTTCGGCTTTGCTTGGAATATGCACGGGACTCGGAGCGATTTTCTCGGTGTCATTCTTTTTGACGCTTCCAATTCGTCTTTCAGAGTGGAATCCTGCATGGAGCACACGACTCTGTCTTCAGACCACATATTGCATTCTCGGAGCAGTAGCAATGGTATGTGGTTTAATAGTGTATTGGCTTGGATATGACTGCATACAAAGGCGAAGGGAGGCCGGAAGAAGCCCTAATGCCGATATGCCCGAACACTCCTATTGGAAACTCATGGCCGATGCCATACAAGTGTCCAAAAACAGCAAAAAATTGCAGTTAGCATATACGGGAGGGTTCGTAGCCCGAGCTGCCACCGTGACCTCGCTGATGTTCATTCCGTTGATGGTGTACCAATACTATACCAAAAATGGACTCTGTGGGACTGCAGATAAACCCACGGCCACGGGAAATTGCTATAATGCTTATATTTTCCTGGCCATACTTACAGGAGTGTCTTCTACAGTCTCTCTTTTGTTGACGCCGATTTGGGGAATTCTAATTGATTCCAAGAAATATGGGTGTGGGAAAGCACTCTTATACTCTGGAGTGTTAGGATCATTCGGCAGTTTCGTTCTTTGTATTCTTGGCAGTGGAAGTGAAGTCTATGATCCACGCAATTTCGGGTGTTTCCTTACGGTGTGTTGTATGGGAACGGCTCAAATTGGAGTAGTCATCTCGTCCATGAGTTTGGTCAGCCGTGCAGGAAAAGCGCTACAGGAAGAGCACCGGGTTATTGGCAGTATCACTGGGCTCTACAGTTTGAGTGGTGGAGTGGGGATTCTTTTGGTGGCCAAAGTGGGAGGAGCATGGAGTGATCGCTGGGTGTTCGGACCCTTCTTGGTGCTTGGAGTATTGTACCTGGTATTGGCGTGTGCAGCCTCATTGATGGAGCGGAGGAGTGTCCACGCTGTCCTGGTGTAGACTCTAGACTCTAGACTATCTTCATACCCTATATTAGGGATCCGGGGATACCTGCAGACCGAACCCGAACTACCCACATAGCGACTGAATACAAGTTCCAGGTTTGACTCGAGAAATCAGCTGCAAACCCGCCCCCTTTAAGCGAACAGAACTCCCAGACGAACCCTAAAATACCGGTGTTACACATAGAATCTACCCAATTGAGTACAGGATAGGCCACGGTAGTGCGCCTCGAGAATAACCTTCCCCATTTGAGAGTCTCTAAATATGACCCTACTTTTATGTCGGCCTCGGCCTGGGCGTCCGATATATTAGGGGGTTGGCGAGATCCTAGCTTTGAACAGGAGAACTCCATTACCTAATCTTAGATAGTTATAGCCTAATATAGATATTTTCAATTAGCTAAGAATACTCATAACGCTGTTCGGGTGAGTTCCTACCAACAGTAGCCGTTCCGAACACACATTCGTCGTTAGGTCATCGTTTCTGGAAGATCCGATTAACTTAGAAGCCCGTTAGAAGCTTATAATCCTTGCGAATACAGGTTAGAGCGTGAGGGCGCATAATAATTCTATATAACCTGTACTCCCAAGGGATTAAGCTTCTAACGTCCTTATTAATATCAAGGGATCTTTCCAGGAACGATGACCAAACGGAGTTCTGGAATATTCTGTTGGGCTACTAATGGTAGGAACTCGCCCAGACATTTAATAGGATAGTATAGTTGGGTTGGATAATTTATAGGAGGTTAAAGTATTTTCCTTAGTAAAGCTAATCTTAAGTAATTGGAGTTCTTGGTTCTCAACGCTGAGATCTTGCTCCCATTATATATCTGGAGGGATGATAAGTCTAGACTCTTGCATTCGCAGATCCTGTTTCATGCTGCATAGATCTTCATGCTGCGTAGATATTCATGCTGCGTAGAGCTTCATGCAGCGTAGAGCTTCCTGTTCTGAACTCCATTGGAATCCTGCACTCAGTCGAGTCAATTCCATGTCTAACAAACCTGTTAGGAAAAATCCTACGAATACTAGAATTGAGTACTTAGTGTCGGTGGATCTACTTCTACTAACGAGGCTTAGCTTAGGCTCAGCCTCAAAGCATACCACTCATGAGCATGAGATAGTGTGGAGGTTAGTATTCAAAGAGACTTGAATACTGGGCGCTAGGCACCATGCAAGTGGACGCATGTGATTTGCCCGCGCCAGGGAGAATTCCTGATAAGGACTTCTCCGGGCAAATGTGAAACAAGGTGAAACATCGCGAAGTTTCACATCGCGAAGTTTCACATCCCGAAGGCTGGCCGTTACAAGAAATCCCTCAAGGGTTACCCGAAGCAGCAAGGAAGTATATAGATCTAGCAGGTTCGCCTGATAAGATGAATCCTCAGAGATCCCTCTAAGGCATATTATAGTATTCGAATATACAACTGATATAACTTTGTTTTACAAATCCCAAAGTCTTGTACAAGTTCTAACAAAACCGGTTGCGGCCATACCATGTTGAAAATACTGGGGTTCCCGTCCGATCAACGTTAGTCAAACCAAACCACATAGGGCCACAGTGAGCAATGCAGTGGGAGACCATGTGTGAAGTTGTAAGGTGCTGCAATTTATTTTTCCCACCCAACTGTTCTTTTCAGATGGAAGTGAATACTGCCTTTCTTAACGGCAATATTCGTCATCAAAAGGCCTTTTGAGACCTTGCATTTTGAAGTAAGTGGTAGTTTGGTAACTGATTTAAGAAACATTGAAAGACCAAGCGTTGCTTCTACTATTCTACTACTACCCGGTGAACTACTACTACTACTACTCTACTTCTACTGACTGACAACTGACTACTACTACTACTACTACTCTATTTCTACTGACTGACAACTGACTACTACTACTACTATTACTACTACTGACTGACAACTGACTACTGAACTGACTACTACCACTGACTTTCACTGACTACTACTACTACTGACTGACAACTGACTACTACTACTACTACTACTACTACTACTACTATTACTATTACTGACTGACAACTGACTACTGAACTGACTACTACCACTGACTGACGACTGACTACTACTACTACTGACTGACAACTGACAACTGGCTACCACTGACTACCACTGACTAGTACCACTGACTGACGACTGACTACTGTGAGACCCTTTAGTCTTACACCCAATAACATTTAGTAAACTCATCATAGTACAAAGTGCATGAGTACCGAAGGGTGTATTAAAGCATTTATGATCTCAGAATACTCAGTAATATCTTATCAATCCAGACTTACTAATCCAGACTTCTTAATCCAGTCTTACTCATCCTGAACTATTCCCGACTTACTAAAATACTAATCGTGCTGAACCAATGAGCTGTAAATAACATGGCTACAATAAAATTTTAAAATGACTACCACTACTATTACTACTACAGTGCCAGAACCAAACTATTAAAGTCCATTTTTATGTATCACAGTGGTACAGTACATAAGAATGTACAGGAAGGTTAATTATATATCTGACAAGTTTCGAAATTAATAATTCACATAAACAGAGAATTAGACTATTCTGAAGAGGCACCATAGAGAGTTAAGCCAAGCGGAATTAAACTATGGAGTTGCATATGGTATACACGTGCATGGAATGGAAAAAATACGTTTCAATTCGATTCTCCAGAATTGCTGGCTTTTCTTGGAAGTGGAGGTAGTGGGGTATAGAGTGATTTCAAATGTGAGAGAGAATAGTGAGAGAGAATAGTGAGAGAATAGTGAGAGAGAATAGTGAGAGAATAGTGAGAGTGAATAGTGAGAGAATAGTGAGAGAGTATAGTGGTATTTTCATTGTGGTGGCCAATATCCCGTCACTTTACACAGTACTTTAAAAAAGAATGACATAGTGACGTATAGAGAAGAATGGGATGGAGGTATAGTGAGTGAGTGAGTGAGGAAAGATAACAAAAAAAGAGTCTAAGGCGCAGAGTTTATAGAGACTAATATTCAGCTGCTAAGTTTACAGTTATTAGAAGACAAGGCATAAATGATTCAAGAGAGTTTTCACCTGGTATATCCCGTATTCAGTAGAGTGTACTCAGTAGAGTGTACGGGTTTATCTTAGGGGTGTACTCAGTAGAGTGTACTCAATAGAGTGTACTCAATAGACTGCACTCAGTAGAGTTTTCAGGGTCGGAATTATCTCAATTTCACTTCACTTCCCAGTTACTTATACCTAATAACAATAGTCTACTGTTACTAGTACTTTTCTTGAGTCAGTATGCACTTATGGAGACAATTAGATCCTATTCTTAGACTACTCAATACCTTAAATAGTCTAGACTAGGTTTTGAGTACTGGAGTATGAACTGGTTATTGATAGAATACCAGAGCAGCAGTTCCCTCTGCATAATTTTATTCTGACTGAGAGTGAGAGTGAGACTGAGACTGAGTGTACTCAGGAGAGTGTACTCAATAGACTGTACTCAGGAGAGTGTACTCAATAGACTGTACTCAGGAGAGTGTACTCAGTAGACTGTACTCAGGAGAGTGTACTCAGTAGACTGTACTCAATAGACTGTGCTTGCAGCTACAATGTGATATATCCATGAATAATTACTATAAACAAATCTCCAAAAAATGGATTAACCTTACTACTCCTTTATATAAGCCTTTTTAAGTTACTTCATTATATGAGTATACATTAATGGGTGGTTTCAAAGAGACGGTCTAAGGTGCTTATACAACTTTCAACGGGGCAAATGAGTGCAATACTCAGCATATTGATAATAGCCATGAGGGTTTTATGACGTGAACCAAGAGACAATCGAAACAGTCTTCAAATGGCCATTGCTTGGATCGACCGACCCTGGCTTAAATTACTTAATGGGAAGAGAACTAGCTATGGTTGTCAACAAGTACCTAGCATGTACGGAGTCTCAAGGTACTTCGCAGATACACTGTATGCCGACCAGGAAAGAGTTATGTGCAGGTTACTGGTAGGTAAAGAGTTTTCAGCCACTTCAATTCATCTCGCACTTTAGGTCTTGTAAGGTAAGGTACAACTTACATATCCCTGTATATCAATTTATACTAAAACATAGATTGAAAGATTTAGAGTCAAATGCTCTACCGATTGAGCTAACCAAGCTATCCAGAGAGCTTTAAACTCCGGAGGTACGGAGGTACTCTAAGCCTTTCGTATTCGAAACTGGGGACACCACGAGATATACCTCGACAGAGCCGTCAACGGTAATGTGCTTAACATATCTTAGAGGACTTCCTATCAGGAACTGTGCTTACCTCGCAAGCAGGATCTGCCGCTGATGAGAGCATCGATGTTGCTGGCCTTCGAGACTAGCGCTCAGTCAGCTCAATATGTTTGTCATCGCAGCCATGAAGGATCCCACATTGTTTAACATTGTTTAAGGTACATTTCCCCGCGGTCATATCCTACTTAGAGGAGGTTACCCAAACGTCCCAGGAAATTGCCAGTCAACTCATTCAACGGTTACCGTTCCTCACCTCGATCTTCAAAGTGAAGATCAACGTCCACCTGCTTTTTTTACGCAATCTACGAGGCTTCTGACACACCATTGATCGAACATTTCCTAAACAAGGCCCATGACCGGGTTGCCTTAACCTATTTATATTTGGCGTGGAAGGGGTTCATCGTCAAGGCGTTGAACCTTATCCTCGAACAAGTCGACAAGTTTGACCGGTTGTGTACAATCGGTGCCTGAACTCCGAGTTAGAAGGCCTTACTGCCTTATTCCCTGATGAGACAAAAGCGCAGATCAGCCTCTGGTTAACGAAATCTCTGAAAGATAATGTCTTTGAAAAAGAATTTAGTGCAGAAGTACGCCTAAGTTGGTCTGGGAATATAGACGAGAACCAGTCTTTACATTGAATTCAAAGAAGCCAACAGAAGTTAACGTTGAAGCTTTTAAAGAGGAAAGAAGGTATAGGGTGTGGTGGTGGTGGTTATTAGCGGGCCACAAAATTATTTTTTTTTTTACTTTACACTTTATCACATGGCTCAGAATTCAACCCTCACTCCTCGCTTTCACATGCAAACTTACGAGCTAAAATATTAAATGAGAAACTATACACCCTCCAACAAATCCGAAGGAGGGGATCCAAGAACCAAAAAAAACCCCTTTAGGGCCCTTCCCATTCACATTCACATTTACATTCAAGTTCAAGTTTAAATTCAAATTTAAGTTCAAGTTCAAGTTCAAGTTCAAATTCAAATTCAAATTCAAATTCAAGTTCAAGTTCAAGTTCAAGTTCAAGTTCAAGTTCAAGTTCAAGTTCAAGTTCAAGTTCAAGTTCAAATTCAAATTCAAATTCATATTAACATACCGAATTATATCCTAATGTATGAGCTTCTATAACTGAGAGCGCGGGACTTGAAACTGGAGTATGCTCAAATATACACTGTGCTCTTCACTGCTAACTTCCTGTCCAATTGAGGTTACAAAAAAAATATTCATACAAAACTCATGAAACTTATTACTTGCATACTGAATTTCCGGGGGGATCTGGAGTCATTAAGACAATCACGTGGAGCCTACCTGCACATGCCGAAAGATCTATTGATTCAGGGGCGCTTAGTTAACGGCTTCTGAAGGCCAAATGGCAATTCGAGCCGGGTTTTCAAGGGGTGATTTTGTTTCATAAAACATCATTCTATTGTTTTTTTTGATTTCCAAACGTATATAAAAGCCCCAGGTTCCCATGGGGTTTTTTTACCACGCAATAATGTTACGGAAATCCCTTTTAATTTTGCCATTAGTGGTAATGGCCTCAGCTGCGCTCTTATCCCCCATCCAAGAGCTGTCTGTCAAACTCCAAGGACCGTCTGTGGAACCCCAAGAGCTGTCTATGGAACCCCAAAAGCGGTCTGTGGAACATCAAAAGGCATTCGAAATGGGGTTTCCAATTTCGAACGAAGATCCTCATACTGATAATGGCTCTTCTTACAGAAACTCTGATTTGATGAAGCACGATGGTGACTACGTCAGTCTCCCAATTTTCAACCACAAAGAATATTACACTACCGTACTTTCTTTGGGCTCCAGAGGACAAAAAGTGGAGGTGAGAATCGATACGTCGAGAGCTTTTTTATGGATCATAGGTAAAAACAAAAAATGTTATAGTTGGGGTCCGAAAGATAGCCTTTGCGAAGTGTTGGGCACCTTCGAGAAGGCCAAGTCCGAAACGTTCAAGCCAACCAATTATGTTCTTGATGAAAATTGCCCTTTAGATTCAGGCAAAGGTTTGGATGTTGGTGCTTGGAGCTCCGACAAGGTTGGGATATCAAAAACAATGTTGAATATGGACTTTGTGGTGGCTAATGATGGGGATAATCATTATGGCGGCCTCGGCATTGGGATTCCATATTGGAAAACCCCATTGATGGAAGCTAAATACAAGCGTGCTACTTTCGCGGGAGCTTTAAAGGATGCCGGTTATATCAAGAAAAGCGCTTATTCTTTGTTTTTAAACAAGACAGATGCTGAGAAAGGCTCCATTCTTTTTGGAGCCGTTGATCATTGGAAGTATGTTGGAGCTTTGCAAACTATTCCAATAGTGAACATAGATAGAGCCCTCGGCGGTTTCGCACCAGTTGTTGTTCTCAACAAAATTTACTTGGAAAACTCTAGCCAAAAAGTGGTTCTTTTGGATCAGCCAATCAATGCTTTGCTCTCGCTTCACCAGCATGTTCAAGTCTTGCCGAAAAATGTAATTCTGGCGTTAGCTGAACTGATGCTGGTGGATAAACGCATGCGTTACCACGTTTCTCACTGGGTAAATTGTGGATACAAGTCCGGTATGGAAAATTTAGTCTACGAATTTTCCGGCCTAAAGATAAAAGTCCCATTGAGAGACTTAATTGATGAAAATGAAGGCACATGTTCATTAAAAGGTATTTGGGCTAAAGGTTCCGACAAGCCACATGCTGTGTTGGGACTTTCTTTTCTCCGGCATGCCTATTTAACTGTTGATTTGGAGGAAAGGGAAATTTCAATGGCCCAGGCTAAATTCTCCAACCTAGAGGAAATTGAGGAGATCAGTTCCTCTGTTCCGAGGGCCGTGAAAGCTGCGGGTTATTCGTCTACTGCAGTGGCCACAAGTATTAGTAAGTTAACTGTTGCTAAATTCGAGATTGAAAGAGATGAATGATTCAAAATTTTCTGGGACTTATGGGTTGCAAATGTGTCTGAATTTGTTCTGAATTTTGGGGGACAAAGAGCTTAGGAGGGGGGCACGATAAGCATTGGAAATATATGCTCGGATGTTATATCTTCCTTATATCTTTCTTTTGTTTCAGACTTGATGCAATGAAGAAATTTGTTACTTTTCACAAAGACTGTGATCTTGGTGACTTTAAATTGCCGGCCTATTCCTTTTTGCTATGGGATGGAAGCTTTCACATTTGAGTGACTGCAATTCTGAGGTCTTTAATTTGATTTTTTTTTTTGACTTTTTTCATTGAATCCATTAATGGTGTAGAATTAAAAAGACCAATTCAAATATGCCAGATTAGGCACTATTAAAGCTATGCTTCATTTGCTTTATAGAGATTACAACGAACGATAGACTTTGGGGGGCCATCATTTTGCAGTTTACTTTGCATGCACAACGCAGGGCGCACGCGAAAAATTCATGCGCAACATAATACTGAACCCATCCTAGGTCATTGCAAGAGCCAGTTATTGGCCACCATTCGCCCCACATGCTCGAGGTTCTTCTCACCGTCATCCCCTCCCTTTGCTGGATGGTTTTCCGGTGCTTCCAGCTTTTGCTGGCACCCGCAGACCGCTTGGCCCGTCAGTTGAATATTCAGATCCCCCATACGCCCGTCATCAGTGTCCATTCCATCGGCGAACACGACATTTCGCTCCACTGGCACATATCTACACAGCCCGAAGAAAACATCTTTTTTGTGGTATTGGTGAATGGACAAGATGCTGGAACTTTGGCACATACCTGCGTCAAACTCAACAATTTGCATAAAAACACCGTCTACAAGATCCAAATCTTGGCTGTCAACGTCATCAATAACTTCCGATCCGAGTCGCCACCTGTATACGTGCGTACCGCAGGTCTGGACGTTGACTTGCCAAACATCAGCCCCAAGACAGACGCGTTGGCTCGCAGCAGCATAGAAATCGACCCTTCCGAGGTCAAAAATATCACTACGGAGCTGCAATTGATGTCAGATTTATCAGCGGCTCAAGGCGAAATCGCCAAGATTATCAGCGATTCCGCTGCTCTTCTGCGTAAGCAGCAAGACGAGGAAACAGCTCTTCAAAGTGAATACCAGAGGTGCAAAAAAGAGCTTGAAGAAGGTCACGAGTTCTGGACGAAAAAGGGCCTGGACTTGAAAGGTTTAGAGAAAAACAAAGACTCGTTGGCATTCCGGAAACTCAAACTCTCCAAGATTTTAAGGAACTATGAATTGCGGAGAAACATCCATGCGCGGAAAATCACCGAGTTGAAGCTGAAACTTAAGAAATCCAACGAAAAAGCGCTCCATTTGCAGCAGGTGGCGGTTTCCGAACGGTCTAGAACCAAACAGGTGCTTGCGGCAACTCATGGCGAGCTTGGCCGGTTGAAAGCACACATCTCTGACCTTGAACATCTGCTTTCGGCAACTGTGCGCGAGAAGACTGAAACTGAAACCATTTATACTCAGCTCCAGCCTCTTGTTAATCAGTTTGTGAAATCTACCCTGCAGCAGCCAAACCCAGAAGATCAAGAAATTTCATCAAGTACTCATACAGAAGCCGTTTTAGCCAATGATGGACGGTTGACCGAGTTAGGAGCCCTGGTCGCAGCACAAATCGTCCAGCTTCAGCCTGAATGGGCTACCGATTTCGACCACGACCTCGATACTTTGGTTGCTCAAGAAGATGCATGGAAGAAAACCTTTCTGGCCCATTTACGCAAATACATTGCCTTGCACAATAGCATAGAAAGTGCTCGGTATGCTAAGGACCCTGCTTATATACCGGTCCCACTTTCCGAGTACCAGGCCAGCGTTGAATTCGGGGGTTTTTCCAATGCCTTGAAAAATGTGACGTCTATTCCCAATTCTGTACCTTTTGAAGGTCTCCGGAGTGCATATAACCCCGACCTTGGCATGGCTTATAACTCTATGGAATCTCTGTCCATGGCTACAATGGGAAACGACTCTCTAAACGGACTCCACAACTCTATACATGGACTCCATGCCTCAGTGAATGGCCTCCGGTCTGAATCCATGGCTCCTGGTGTCCTGCATGACTCTATCACTGCGTCTCTCCAAAGTGACCTCCACTCCATCCCCTCCAATATCCACCCAGTCCAGAGCACCCTTCCTCAAGACACACTCGACGCTAAAATACTCGAAGCCAAGATCCTCGACGCCAATCTGCAGTACGTCTACCCTGGCTCCTTGGAAGACCCAGCGGGCTTATATGGACGTGGTCGCGGGCAGTACATGGATTATGGCACGCAGGTGCCCATGCAATCCAACATGTACACCAATAACGATACGCTTGGTAACGGCAGGAACATTTATTCGGACCCGTACCTCCACCTGCCGGTAAGCGAGCCGTCAATGTTGTACTCCGGGGCCATTCCTGTACAGAGCAACATGCTGAGCTCCATGTGGGGCTCCAATGTGCAGCCCGGCTATATGGACTCGCGCAGCCCATACTCTGGACTTTCTCTTCTGCCACCGATCAATGTGGACCCAATCAATCTGCCACTTTCCCAAAACGGCAACATGGTAGATAATGGGCTTTTCTCCAATTTGATCCTTCCTTCGTCGCACACCAATATCTGGCTGAATAAGCCTTCGAGCATTAAACTCGGCCATAGCCACCTGGTGTCTAGTGGCAGTACGATCTGGCGGGATGCGGGGAAACGAGATTTTTCTCCGTCGTCGGGGTTTGCACCCGAGTTTCTGCCCTTTGCTGCAGACCCCGAGCCGGACAGAAGACGCCACAAGGAAAAGTGACGAGGAAATGGGTAGCCGTTGAAGTGCATGGCTGCGGCCGGTATATAGAGCGCATGGAAAGTATCTGCTGACGCTAGTCTGAGTAGGTTTCGTGGCGGTGTGCATATAGACTTAACGAAGCCCCGACAGTATGCACTCCCATGGCAGCGAGCAATTTCCCGTTTTCGATATTAGCGCATAGGGCGCATCTGGCGCACTAGACGCCTCGGCTACTTCGGAGACTGGGCCCCCCGGTTGCGAGCCCAGACGCTCGAGGCGCAGGGCAAAAACCCCCTTTAACCTTGAAAGGCACTTTGGACAAAACCATCTCCCGCATACAGGCGCGGCAACGCAGCATGCGGCAAATCCATTAGTCATACATAATACTTAAACGACACTATAAGCTGCTCTTCTTTTCTGAAACACTCTTTCCCACCCCTTCCATACTATGACCTTCGACGCCCTGCCCGACGCCCAGGCCCAAGAGGTCTTTCCGACATATAACGACTTCCGAAGCGATACCTTCACCGTCCCCACCAACGCCATGAACCAAGCCCTCATTTCAGGCTTACAGAATGGCACGCTAACACTCGGTGATTCCGTGTACAAAGAGGACCAGAAGACGTTGGAGCTCGAGCACATGATGACGGAGATTTGTGGTAAGGAAGCTGCTCTTTTTTGTGCCTCCGGTACGCTCTCCAACCAGATCGGCTTAAGGGCAAACCTTTACCAGCCACCATACTCCATTTTATGTGACCACAGAGCACATGTGTTTTTACACGAAGCAGGTGGGCTAGCCTCGTTATCCCAGGCCATGGTACACCCTGTGACTCCCGAAAATGGTGACTATCTCACGCTTCTGGATGTGGAGAACAACTATACGCCCAGTGACGGCGATATCCACGGAGCACCCACTAAAGTGATCAGCTTAGAGAACACGTTGCACGGTATTATAATGCCGCTTGAGGAAATCAAGCAGATTTCCCAGTTTGCCCGGGAAAATAACATCCGACTCCATTTGGATGGCGCACGACTCTATAATGCCTCAGTGGAAACAGGCATTTCTATCAAGGAATATTGTCTGTACTTTGACCTGGTGTCGATTTGTCTCTCCAAGTCGGTAGGAGCACCCATGGGCTCGATTTTGGTGGGATCCCAGGAACTCATCAACACTGCTAACCACTTTAAGAAGCAGTGTGGAGGAGGAATCCGGCAGGTGGGTCTCATGACTTACATGGCTCAATTGGCCATCCAGAACAATGTGCCCTTGATCCAGAAAAGCCACGATTACGCCAAGGACGTGGCCCAGTTCTGTGCTGAACATGATATTGCTCTTGAGTCTCCTGCAGACACCAACTTTGTCTTTTTGGACATGAAACACAACCATATGAGTGACGAATCGCTTGTGGCGTTTGGCCAGAAACACCAAGTCAAATTAATGGGCAAACGTATAGCATTCCACTTCCAGATCTCCCAGGATGCTGTGGAGAGACTTAAACTCGCTATTTTGGAGTGCAAGGAAGATGCTCTTCGAAACCCCCAGCAAGTGAAGGGTCTGTCAAAGAAGATGTACAATTTTGATGTTGTCAAGAGACTACAGGAAGTGGCCATTGACTCGTAAATGCTTTGGATACGTGACTTGCATCATGTGACTTGCATCATGTGACTTGAATCGTGTGACTTGAATCATGTGACTTAAACCATGTGACTTGAATCATCTGAACATCTACAGAGCCAGAGCCTCCTAGTTCTGCCCACGAGTCACGAGTGTTTGTTGGAAGACTCTTCTGAGCTGCATACAGACTTATGAGTATGAAGAGTCGATTTTTATCTGTCTGGTCGGTGTCTGGTCGGTGGTCTCTGATCTGGCTTAGGGTCACGTGAGGCCTGTCAAATCAGATTGGGTCTTATCTGAGTCTCTTCAATGATGTTATTGGAGTCTTTGATTGATTGACTCCCCTCAAAGTGTTATCAGACTAGTCATATTGCCATCAGGTGAATCTTTTTAAAATTTCAGATGTTCCAAATCTTATGAGCCTTATGAGTTTGAAGAGCCTTATCTGAGACTGACCAAAGGCTGATCATAGTCTCCAGTTTTGATAGTATCATTTGAGTCATTCGAGTCTATTGGGGCCTCACTATAGTCTTTTAGAGTCTCTCTGGATTCTGGTCTGAATCTGGTCTGGCCTGGTCTGATCTGGTAAGCCTCCTAAAGTGCTCAATGAGTGCTCATGAGGTGAGCTAAGCCTAGTCCATTGATTAATCTGAGACTCTCTAATCTATCCGTCCTAAACTACTTCAGTCTCCATCTTCTTTTCTGTCTGCTTGTCTCAGACATGGTAGACTCAAGTGAAGACTGTTTAAGTCAAATACAGAAAGCATTCCTGCATGGAGCCATGCTCTTCATTAATCACTAATCATTAATCACTAATCACTAATCACTAATCATTAATCATTAATCATTAATCATTAATCACTAATCCACGCAAAGAATAGAAAACTATCGAACTTATAGAGAGCCAGAAATCGCCAACTGAAAATCAGAAATGGGCCGAGATCTACTCGGACTCTTCGGTCACTGTTATCGGTAACTGTGCTTGTAGGTGACCGTTTGAACATGGTCTATTCTTCCTCCAATGTTTCCAAGGGAAGTATTAGAACCTGTGCAGGACTTTGGGATTTGTAAAACAAAGTACTATATCACATGTATATTCAAATACTATAATATGACTTAGAGGAATCCCTGAGGATTTTTTTAATCCGGCGACCCTACTGGTTCTATATACTTCTTTGCTGCTTCGGGTAACCCTTGAGGGATTTCTTGAAACAGCTGGGCTGCGGGATCTGAAACATAAACATCGCAAAGTTTCACATTGGCCGTGAGAAGTCCTAATCAGGAGTTCTCCGTGGCGCGGGCATATCCCATGCGTCCACAAGCATAGTGCTTAGTGCCCAGTATTTAAGTCTCCTTGAATACTAAGCGAGACTTGAATAATACTAACCTTTACACCAAGTCATCTTCATGAGACCACCGCCGAAATATCGGCCAGGACGAAACGGTTTAGTTAGCACAGCTAGCTGTTTCCAACTATACAGCAGTGGATAAGCCAGAGTACCGGCAGAGTATGGCGCTCAAGCTTCATGAAGAATAGTGGCACACATGCCCCCCCCAAGGTACGTTCAAGTTAACGCTGTCTACTAATGGTGGTGGGAGAATAACGCAAATGAACTCGAAGTTTCTAGCCCGAAGCAGAAAACGCTAGGCACTTCAGATACATGAGAGATTTGGAGACAATTACAAGATGAATCAGTAGAGGTATGGAAAGCAAACCGAACTGAGTCAACTAAATTAAACTAGACCCAGCCTTTTTAATAGAATACACTGACACTAAGTACTCAATTCTAGTGCTGGTATGATTTTTCCTAACAGGAGGAGATGTGGGTACTCCGATGCCACGACTTTAATCTCCGAGATTGGCCACTACTACTACTTACTGACTACTCATTACTACAATACTATTAGTGCTAGTACTGACTACTGACTGACTACTCGCTGACTACTGACTGACTACTGATTACTGACTACTGACTGACTACTGATTACTGACTACTGACTGACTACTGACTGATTACTGACTGACTACTCACTGACTACTGACTGACTACTGACTGACTACTGACTGACTACTGACTGACTACTGACTATTACTACCGACTATAACAGTATTTATACCTCAGTGATACTTATAGTTCTACCACTTACATGACTAACCAATGCTATCTCTCAAACTTAAGCTCTTCAAACTGAGAAGGGGTTCATCTGAAAGGTTGTTTGCCTGGATGAAAAATCGCCTGAAGTAACCTACCATAGTTCATCATTGATATGCCATATTTCATACCATACCAGAGTACCACACCAAAGTGCCATATCTTTATACCATACTAGACTGCCATAAAATGTAGTACCATACCAAAGTACCATAAAATGTATATATCCCTGTATATTAATATATATACTAAAACATAGGTTAAAAGATTAAGCAGAGTACCATAAGAGGAGTAGAAACTAATACAATTCTGAGATCCCGTAAAGCATAGAGTTCAAGAATACTTCTACATCATAGAAAAAGCAGACACTAATATAGACCAGCAGATTCACCGCATCACTTACATATTGACTATTCTAAAAGAGCTCAATTGCAAGAAATACAATATACGTCAATTACTGAAATCTAGTATAACTTGATAAGATCAGAACCTATGATCAGTATTCTAAACCCATTACACCTTCATAGACCATTATAGACCATTACGCCTTCATAGACCATTATAGACCATTATAGACCATTACACCGTTATACACCGTTATACAGCATCATACACCGTTATACACCGTTGTACACCGCTATACACCGTTATAGACCATCTTAGATAATGTGGCTTATGTGTTGATGAGACGCTTTTCCGCTGTCTTGGGTCTCTCTCACTGTTATCTTGTGTTACTTGACCATGAGATCCTCAGGAGTGCGTCGTGTGATTGCTTTTCCTACTGCTGGCTTGCTCTTGGTTGAAAACCATTCATTACTATCAGCAGATACATTTTGCTGAATGCTCCTTTGGTCTTTATATAGTATAATACCAGAGTACCATAATATGCAGTATCATACTAAAGTACCATAATATATAGTACCATACCAAAGTACCATAATATATAGCACCATATCATTGAACATACCATATATAGCAACATATCATTGAACATACCATATATAGCACCATATCCATGATACCATAAATCCACTGTACCCACACCATAGTATCATGATCATAGTCACTCTCCTACTATATACAAATGTATTATGATATACTGTCATCCAGACCATAATTGATTCTCATAACCATACCACAATACTCTCGTTTTATCTAGGCATTGTTTATGGCAAAGTGGGGCTTTGACTCGCTTGACTCGCTTGACTCGCTTGACTCGTTTTGACTCGTTTTGACTCGTATAAGATGGTGTCCTGCATATAGCCCACCTCCACGTTGACACTGGCCCTAAATACAGTGTTTTTTCAAAATTATTCAAATCAGCGCGACAAAACTATTCAAACCAAATACTAGACGACTTTGAAGTGGTACCTGCATTCCAAATCTCTTGGAGGGGGCGGAGTTTCATGGGCTATTGTTTATGTAGGTTGAAAGCCCTGTGGTGTTACCTGCAGTACGTGCATCAATGGATGAAATTTTTCTTTTGATAACCCCTAAGCTGCATTCATGTATAGTTACGAGTTCAAAGCTGGGTAAAACAACATGCATATCTTGGTTCAGGTAGGTGTAAAGAAGTCAATTTTTCTGCATGATTCGTGACTCCTATGACTCCGATGACCCCATGCTTATATGCAGTGCGTTATCTTCTCTTCTGACGAACCAATCCATTTCCCCACAAACACCATTTCTCTGCACTAATTTTCATTGTTTCAGGTGTCTCATCTTGTTATATGCTTCTTCAGTAGATACATTTCGAACTCTATTTCGAACTCTATTTCGAACTCTATTTCGAACTCTATTTCGAACTCTATTTCGAACTCTATTTCGAACTCTATTTCGAACTCTATTTCGAACTCTTATTTCGTACTCTTATTTCATACTCTTATGGTGGAAGCTCGTTTTTTGTATATTGGGTGAGCCATCACGTGACTATGGCTTCTATAACGACTGGATTCAAGTCATAACTGCTATGGTTAGAGAGATATGGTTGGAATATAGTATACAGTATCTTATAAACATGAATCTATCAACTACTACTCTACTGAGTATTACTCTACTGAGTACTACCCTACTGATTACTACCCTACTGATTACTACCCTACTGAGTACTACTATTGAATTATGTATCACCAATGTGAAGCAAAGAATCGAGAGGAAAGAAGAACATGATGGGCTTCAAGGGATATTTGATAAAGAAGATCATATAAATTTTGGTAAAAGTCTTCCACATACTACACTTTACATTCTACACTGTACTCTCTACTCTCTACACTGTACTCTCTACTCTGTACTCTCTACTCTCTACTCTCTACTCTCTACTCTCTACTCTCTACTCTCTACTCTCTACTCTCTACTCTCTACTCTCTACTCTCTACTCTCTACTCTCTACTCTCTACTCTCTACTCTCTACTCTCTACTCTCTACTCTCTACTCTCTACTCTCTACTCTCTACTCTCTACTCTCTACTCTCTACTCTCTACTCTCTACTCTCTACTCTCTACTCTCTACTCTCTACTCTCTACTCTCTACTCTCTACTCTCTACTCTCTACTCTCTACTCTCTACTCTCTACTCTCTACTCTCTACTCTCTACTCTCTACTCTCTACTCTCTACTCTCTACTCTCTACTCTCTACTCTCTACTCTCTACTCTCTACTCTCTACTCTCTACTCTCTACTCTCTACTCTCTACTCTCTACTCTCTACTCTCTACTCTCTACTCTCTACTCTCTACTCTCTACTCTCTACTCTCTACTCTCTACTCTCTACTCTCTACTCTCTACTCTCTACTCTCTACTCTCTACTCTCTACTCTCTACTCTCTACTCTCTACTCTCTACTCTCTACTCTCTACTCTCTACTCTCTACTCTCTACTCTCTACTCTCTACTCTCTACTCTCTACTCTCTACTCTCTACTCTCTACTCTCTACTCTCTACACTGTACATGCTCCGGTTCATCTCTTTGAGGAACCATCAACGAACATAGTATCAGTAAGGCATAAATGTATCAAAGAACATAAGAGCTACTATGAATTACTACTACTACTACTGATTCTCACTCATAGATCACTCATACATACTCATAGATACTACTCATAGATTATCACTCATACATACTACTCATACATACTACTCATACATACTACTCATACATACTACTCATACATACTACTCATACATACTACTCATACATACTACTCATAGATTAGTAGTACCGTTAGATCCAAGATGGGCAGGGCACTACCCATAATGGTATTATGATGCCTACGCCGTCTGATCTGACAATGGCCATTCCCGAATGTCACCTCGTCACTCACGATAGTACAAAGCACCAGGGTGGAATGTGCTAAACCCAAAGTACCGGGATGGAGTTTGAGCAATTTTCCCCGTCTGATTATGGGAAAACTGGTTGACTAGGCGACTCCATCGTCAACTACTTAAGTAGCTCGATTCCCTCGTTTTGAGGAATCATCAACCAACAAAAATAACTTAGTACATGAACTTTTCACAAGTATCTAACACTACTAGTCACTACCACTAATGACTACCACTAATGACTACTAATTACTACCCTTAGATTGCTACTAGATCACCACTTATAGCTTAGCACTAGCTACTTCTACTACTTCTACTACTACTTACTACTACTTACTACTACTTACTACTACTTACTACTGCTACTATTTACTGCTACTAGATTAATAGTTACTACTGATACTGATGCTACTACTCATACTATTGATGCTACTACTCATACTATTGATGCTACTACTCATACTATTGATGCTACTACTCATAGTCATACAACAGTATATAACCCTCTCTTCTAATTTTAAGTATAAAAAAGTGTGTATATTACAGTCTTCACCCCACTCCACGCTCTCTACTTCTTCTAGACTATGTTCTTCTATACTACCTTTAACCATTATCAATTGTCCTCATGATCAATTTGAACTACTTTCAGATCTCACTAGTAACCTTCGAACTACTATCGCTTTCTCTTTTCACTTACTACTCTTACTATTATTACTACTGATGATACTCTTACTAATAGCTCTACTTATACTGTTAACAAGTACCATTCTTTCTACTCATACTACTCATACTCAGTCATACTACTCTCATGCTCATAACTATAGATCAGTTACTACTGATTAATACTTCTAGTGTAGTATTCATAGATTAACCATTAGTACTACATATGAGCACTGTTGGTTTCTGGTATATTGGTACAATCACACTTTTCTGTATTAATCTTGAGCTCCAGAAGAGAACATACACTCTACACTACACTACACTACACTCTACAGTACACTCTACACTACACCTACACTACACTCTACACTACACCTACACTACACTCTACACTACACTCTACACTACACTCTACACTACACTCTACACTACACTCTACACTACACTCTACACTACACTACACTACACTCTACACTACACTCTACACTACACTCTACACTACACTACACTACACTACACTCTACACTACACTCTACACTACACTCTACACTACACTCTACACTACACTCTACACTACACTCTACACTACACTACACTACACTCTACACTACACTCTACACTACACTCTACACTACACTCTACACTACACTATACACTACACTCTACACTACACTACACTACACTCTACACTACACTCTACACTACACTCTACACTACACTCTACACTACACTCTACACTACACTCTACACTACACTCTACACTACACTCTACACTACACTCTACACTACACTCTACACTACACTCTACACTACACTCTACACTACACTCTACACTACACTCTACACTACACTCTACACTACACTCTACACTACACTCTACACTACACTCTACACTACACTCCACTACACTACACTCTACACTACACTACTATGATGAAACAAGACTGTAAGGAATCGCAGTAGGTCCACACTACAAGTATCAATGAATTCTATTATGATTGGTTTTATGATTGGTTTTATGGTTGGTGTTATGGTTGGTGTTATGGTTGGTGTGATATAATACTGACGGTTATAATAAGACTCACTGATAGACCACCGTGAATATCTAACAATTCACCAGAATAGCCAATTGTCGTAAGCTGAGATGACACTATACACCATTCCCTTTTGTAGATTTTTTAACTCCAGCTCAGCTAGGAATGCTGGGGAATCAGGTGGCCCATAGAGTAACCATGGTTTAAGGTCCAGAGATCTCTTTTGACTGTAAGATACGGATCTCATTGTTTCATCAAGATAAGTGAACACTTGAGTTGATGTGTTTGCTTCAGACATAGGCGAAGCCTCAATGTCAGTACAAGGAGATCTGGTGGGCTGGATTTGGGAGGCATCTTGGTATGTCTCCCTAGGTAGAGATATTTGATTAGTTAACTCATGAAAGGTGTAGCGAAGGCCTCATTATATATATGGGAGTCGGCCTTCACTGACCCTTGGTTGTCCTGACTGACCCTTGTACCCAACCAACCAAGGGCGGGGAAACTAGTAGAGACGTGCCCTGCAAGCCTAGAGCGCTGTGCGCGCTCTTATTCGGTGCTATTTTCCAACACTTTTTTTTTAGTTTGACACTGGAAAATAGTACCCCCCCTCCCCCCACCAATGACTTCAAGGCCCGTCTATTCACTAATGGTATTTAGCACCATTTCAAACATACGGAGATTTCAATCATACGGAGATTCCAAACATACGGAGATTTCAAACATACGGAGATGCAAATAGGTGGTTGGCGAGAACGAGCTGCAACTCTACTAAATACTCTACTTATACTGTATTCAATACTCTCTGTAACTATATACTGTTTGGTTTTATATTGTATATGTTCTACTGAATACTGCACAGTACCAGTATGAGTACTTTAGTAATCTATGTCGTAGTTCGTGTATATAATATGTTCGTCATAATACGTGTATGCAGTACCCTAATTCTTGCCCTATTTCACACTTCACTTCATTCTCTCTGTACTGTATACTGGATTTAATAATTTTGATACTTTTTACTGCTTGGTGCTTATTGTATATCAGGTATAGGAATACTGTACAGGTAGATATAGTAAATAGTGAATCCATGTCCTAATACATGGTCATGTAAATGTATATATTATATAGTCATAAGACTTGTAAATACTACTTTAGTCATAATAAATGTATACGAAACTAGTCATGGTAAATATAAATCATACACTACTCCATTCTTTTGGTAATATATACTACTTGAGTTTATTGTGTATAGTATATAGGAATACTGTACAGTACAAATACACGTACTATAGTATCCATGTCGTACTCATTGTATAGTCATATTTATTGTATAGTCATATTTATTGTATAGTCATATTTATTGTATAGTCATATTTATTATATAGTCACATTTATTGTATAGTCATAGTAAGTGTATATAGTACCCTGCAAAATACTCTACTCAATACTGTCTGTACTATGTACTGTTGTACATTTATTGTATATATGCAGAGGAATAGACCACTGTACAGTACAAGTAGATATAGTAATCCCATAGCCACAGCAATACATATTCATAATAAGTGGAAATAGTACCTGCTATGTTCTTTAGTACATTTATGCCTATTCGATACTACATTCGTTTTCAACTTATGCTTTACTATATATTGATATACAAGGTGTTATGTTCTTTAATCCATGTATGCCTAACTTCTTATATTCGTTGATGGTTCCTCAAAGAGAGGAACCGAGGTGGCTTATATACCTTTGAGAGAAACGTGTTACCGGAAAACTCTCTACCAGAACAATGGAAGTATTGCTTCTGGAATATTCGAAAGGAGCCATCGGAGCACTTCGTGCATAGATGGCCAAACGCCGTATCACCATTGTAACAATCGGACTGAGAGGCTTCATAATACCTTCATAGGCAGGGCCCTGCCTATGGTGGATCTAACACAGGGTATGTAAGTTGTACCTTACAAGACGGAAATTAAGAGATGAGATGTGAACTTTTGTAGTTACCCAATGTATATCAGAACTAATATCCCTTAGGTGGTACATAGTTCCTCGAATATACCTGGTACTAACACCATTAACTTAAGGAGGTACCGTTTTTTTGTTTTTTTGTTTTTTTGTTTTTTTGTTTTTTTTGTTTTTTTGTTTATTTTCAATGCTCACCATTGAGAAGTGCTTGTGTGCAGGATTTTGCACCCAACTCAATCCATTTCTCTATATTTTAATCAAACACAGTCCAAATGTCTATAATATTTTTTTAATTATCGTCTACTCCAAGTATCTAAATGCATCTCATTTTTTTTCAAATGCGAATGTGATGTGCACATGACACCGATTTTCGTAGATCCACATACCACAAATCACAAATCGACCTTGCATGTCACAAAAAAAAACGGATCCTGTGCATTAACCCCGTCCCAAATTTCCACGGTTCAGATTGTGGGACTTATGCTAAGCCTATCGGTACATCTTCCAAGCCATGTTTTTCCGAAACCAGCTCCCCCGTATTTTTTTTTTCAGTACAGTGTTTTTCAAAACCATTCAAACCAGTGCGACAAAATGATTCAAACTAGCGCGACAAAAGGTTTCGTACCCCTTCGCACAATCTTTCAAACCATATGGACAAGTTGTTGTATACAGGATAATAATGAAACCAGTTCAGTTCCGTCCGTTTTTCACCCTTGATTGGTATTGCAAGACTCCCAAATGTAGTACATATGAGGCAATCATCCAGATTCAAGCTTTCAGGGTATTGAATTTTAATAAAAGTTGGTGTGAAACATTTCGCTATTTGGTTTGAACCATTTTGTCACGCTGGTTTGAAACATTTTGTCACGCTGGTTTGAATCGTTTTGTCGCGCTGGTTTGAAACATTTTGAAAAACACTGTATGTCATGGTTCTTCTGGCCGCGACCACGCCCACCAGTGAATACAGTGTTTTTCAAAATTATTCAAACAACACTAGCAAAATTATTCAAACAACACTAGCAAAATTTAACAAACCAATAATTTAAAAACGTTTCGTACCCCTTCGCACAGTTTTTCACACCAACTTCCTAAAATTCAATATTCTGAAATCTTAAATCTGAAATCTTAAATCTTAAATCTTAAATTTTAAATCTGGAGGATTGCCTCTTTTGTAATACATTTGGGACAAAAGTCTTGCAGTATTAATCAAGAGTGAAAAACGGACGGAATTGAACCCTGTTTCCTTATTATCCTGTATATAGGGGTGTACGAAACTTTTTGAATTTTTTGGTTTAAATCGTTTTGCCATGCTGGTTTAAATCATTCTGTCTTCTTGGTTCGAAACATTTTGCCGCGCTGTTTTGAATCGTTTTGAAAAACACTGTACTGTGCGTTGCGCTAACTTTTCGTATATGCCATGTGAGACTCTGGTTTTTTGAGACTCTGGTTTTTTTGATGTTCTGGTTTTTTTGATATTTTGTTTTTTGATATTTTGTTTTTTGATATTTTTTTTTGATATTTTGTTTTTGATATTCTGGTTTTTTGAGACTCTGGTTTTTTGATATTCTGGTTTTTTTGATACTTTTTTTTGATATTTTGTTTTTTTGATACTTTTTTTTGATATTTTGTTTTTTGGTACTTTGTTTTTTTGATAGGCAAATACATAGTGTATTTTTTATTTTTTTTTTTTGTGATTAGCCATACCAGAAACGAGTTTGTAGTCGGCTGCGCTGCCCTATATATATAAGCCGCGTTCTTCCCCCAGTTTCAACTTCCCACTCACTCCACCGACTCTACTCAGACTCTCCGATTTTAATATCAGACTTTAAACTCTCAGACTTTAATCATTAGACACTCTCAGACTCAAACTTTAGACTCAAACTCTCATCTCATCCCTCCAGTTTCCCACTGACTATTTCAATGCAAGCTCTTGACCCGTGTGACCATTTCCACTGGCTCTTCAACAGCAATACCCCACTGGAAACTGACTTCTCTCCACTCTTGGCTGCTCGGGATTCTCAGGATTCTCTGGATTCTCTGGCTTTTCTTACTTTTCTGGCTTTTCTGACTTCTCTTGGCTCGACTCCTCGCAAGCTTAGAGAATGGCAGCCCGTGGACTGGTCTTTTGACCCCAAATTAGACCCCAAATTAGACCTCGGGGCTAGTCCCTTGGGCTGGAGAGCCTTAGAGCTTTCTCCCTTAGTCCAGGCTTTTTTGCCAGCCAAAATTAACTCTGACAACCTCAACCCAGCTCTTACAGAGTACAAAGAGACAGAAGGTGTCATAGACGAGGTACAAAGCTCAGCCTTTAATACCTTGGACTCTAGAAACTCATCCTTTGATATGAGCACTTTTTCAAGCACCTTGAGTCTCTCACATCCCACAAAGCCGCACTCGAGGTCCCAATCACGGTTCCACTCGCTTTTCCAATCAATGAAGCTGGACCTGGATCTGGACATGGTCCTAGACATTGATCTGGGCCTTGACCTAGACTTGAACATGAATTCCAAGCTGCCCCCAAAGGGCAACTTAATTACGCAGCTGACCATGGACTTTCTTTTTGGAGGCTGTATTCCGTGCGATGCAGAAACCATTGGAGCAAAGGTTGCGGAAACTATTTGGGAAATCACTCGAGAACCCATTTGGGAAAATGCTGAAACCATTTGGGAAAATGGAGAAACCATTTGGGAAAATACAGAAACCATTTGGGAAAACGGGGGAAAAGGGGGAAAGGGTGAAACCATGCATCAAGCTCATGCACTGCATTGGGACCCCCCAAAATCCCACCCCAAACTCTGGGACCCTTTTGAAAAGACTGACTCTACTCCCACACCGGCTTGGGGTTTTGTGGACCCCGAATTGACGGAGAATAGTGAAGTCCAAGACTAAAGGTCATAAATAAATAATTAATTAATAAGAAAAGTTAAAGAATTTCTGTTTCGTAGTATTTCTATTCAATAAATACATGGTATTTTCGTACAGTTAATTAGAAGATTAGACATATTTACTAGGCTTCGAAGTACATAGTCTAAGAAGTATAAGTAGTAGTAGTGTAGTACTAGTAGTGTAGTACTAGTAGTAGTAGTAGTACCAGTAGTAGTGTAGTGTAGTACTAGTACTAGTAGTAGTGTAGTGTAGTACTAGTAGTAGTAGTAGTAGTGTAGTGTAGTACTAGTAGTAGTAGTAGTAGTAGTAGTGTAGTGTAGTACTAGTAGTAGTAGTAGTAGTGTAGTGTAGTACTAGTACTAGTAGTAGTAGTAGTGTAGTGTAGTACTAGTACTAGTAGTAGTTTGGTCCAAGAGCGCCTTGGGGTACCTAAAAACTTGATCGAAATTGGAAACTTGTACTGGTCCATTTTACTCCTATGACGTGATGGGTGACCCAGCAGTGCGATTATGGACTATACCACATACTCTACTCTATACTATATCCTCTAGTCTCTAGTCTCTAATACCCACAGAATACTCTCTACTATAAACTTAATACTCTCTACTATGAGCAGATTACTCTACTTTATACTAACCATAAAATAACCTACTTTATACTAACCATAAAATAACCCACTCTATACTAAGTATAAGATGCTCTAGCCTATACTTTTTTTTCTCTTTTCTTCATTCATTCATCTCTCTTCGGTCAGACGTAAATGCGCGTTGAGTGGTAAAGTGTCATCAAGCCGCTGTAACATGGCACCGGGTGCCAGTATCAAGACGGACCCTCGGTAAAAAAACACCCCATGAACAAGTCACTAGGTGACCTAAAAATCTCAAGAAGATCTTACAGTATCAGAGAGCATTCTTTTTCAGGGTTCCTGGGCGGCCACCAAAATGCAGGATTACGCTATTGTCAATTATCCATTGGGAATCAATCCACCACTAGCAGAAGCAGAAGCAATCAACCAAACCTACTTCAGGTAACAACTGTCAGTCCAGAAAAAGACTCATAAGCTGTCAACAGGTTTCATGAGTCTATAGATGACATATTCCATATGAGTCTATAAATCACATATTTCATATGAATCAGTCGACCATTAACTATCATTTCTGACCTGGACTTGTCAGCGCATTTATAAAACCGGTACCCTTTTCCAGACATTTATAGAATCCGGTACCAGTATCGCGCAAAAGTGTTGTCAACAAGTACCTAGCGTGTACGGGAGTCAAGGTACTTCGCAGATGTATGGCATGCAGACTAGTGAAGTATTATGTGCAGGTTACCAGTGGGTGAAGAGTTTTCACCCACTCCGACACACATATCGCTCTTTGGTCTTGTAAGGTACAACTTAAATCTCCCTGTATATCAATATATACTAAAACATAGGTTGAAAAGTGTTGATCCATCACGTGTCTCATCACTTTAGCTACGCTTTACCGGTATTCCCTCAGCCCATGGTTTTCTGCACATTTTCCCACTGATCCATACACCCATATATCCATACACCCATATACAAACCATGACATCGGAGATATATCTTCGGGGTGTACGGGTTTATCTGCAATATCTACTACAGGGTACAGAGTATATAGCATACCGAGTAGTGTTGATAGAGTAATGGTAATAGACCAGAAACCGTGCCAGGTATTCGGGTATTGTTCTGTACTAATATACTATACACATGACTGTTAGAACATGTGAGAAGTGTCAACACTGCAGTAGAAAAGTAAGATCCAGGTTTGGTTAGATGTGGACAAGTCCCATATGTTTCAGAGATAGATGGTGCAAATGAAACAATGTTGTGCACGAAGATGGTATGTGCACGAAGATGGTATGTACACGATGAGGACTTACACTCCTCATGCACAGTCATTTACGAGACTCCGATACCGGATTTGACAGTTCCATGGATCGACTATATACATAGGGGTTCCCGCTCAGGAGTGAGCAGTATCAAATGATGAACAGAGCAAGACATGATATCCTTACTATGAGAGATTATAGAGCCAGGTCATTCCGAGAAGAGTGTCTTCAGAGGATTCTTAGTATAGTATAGATACAGATAAGATAGAACTGACTGAGATGAATACTGATTCCACAACTATAGGATGTCATAGGATGTACACACCATCCACTACACTACACTACACCATTTCATAACAGAAACAGAAGTAAACGCAGATGCAGAATAAGATGCAGAGCAAAGCAGGGCAATAGGGCTACTATTCAACATATTCTCCTCAAGATATTAGCAGTTACTACTGCTGAACATGTGAGATGTGCTGACCCGTGTGTGCAGAGAAGGTGTTACTTGCAGTAAAGCGGATTTGGACAAGCCTCATAAGGTCCCGAGGAACGAGTATTGTAACTGGGTCTTGGCTTCAAGAGTAGCCAGGTTTGACTTCAGACAAGGTATTACCAAATCCGGTGCAGGAACAAGGAGTCCAAGGAATCTCAAATATATATATAGAAGGGATCCCGCTCATGGTTGAGGAGTATCGAAATAAACCACAAGACAGATATTCTAATCTATATAAGTCTCACAAGTTAAAATACAAGAAAATAATGAGCACCACTGTACCAGAATTGTTAACAATGTTAAAGAGGATCAAGAGCGTTTCAGTCTATTGGAGCATTTATGGTAACGCTCAACACATCTATGGGTATACTTGATATATGCAGTCTACGGATCTGTAGATTAGATAACCCACTGTTCCGTAACCATAGTTGCGGCACCAGGTGGACCATAGATTAACCATGGTATGACGTCCAGTGGAAAATAACTGAAGGACACTGTCCTCATAGTCTCGTCAAGATATGATGTAAACACTTTAGGAGTGTTTACTTCAGGACAAGAAGGAGATGTTGCAGAGTTGTCAGTGTCCATTGGGATATTGGTGGGTCTGGCTTTAGGAGGCATCTTGGTATGCCCCAGACAGATGATATTTGGATATTTGATTGAGTTACTTAAAAGATAGATATGGTCCAGACTCCCTTATATATGTGGGAGCTCTACCTTCACGGCACTAGGCGGTTGTAGTAACCACAGGTGTATATGAGGAACAGGTGCTTGTTTACCGCGCTATCCCTGCAAGCCATTGGGAATACTGAGCGCGTTCACCTTGTTACCGTTTTTCAACAGGATCTGTTGAGATGACAATCCAAGTCCTTAGTAAACTTCAGTACCTCTAAACTAATTAATATTGGTGAGTCTGGTATCAGGAGCCATCTTTTTATGTCCTTCCTCAGTTGATAGAATTACCAAAGTCACGTGAGTGGATGCGGTGCTAGAGAAACACCGAGTGCTGTTTTCTCAACATTCCCTCTGAAGGTTTGACTCCAATATCTTTAACTTTCGTAAGATCATGGTATAATATCGTTCCATTTGATTGGTGGATGGAAAATGATCATTATAGGATGTTGCATTTTTTTTTTAGGTTATTGTGAGCTTCTTTTTTTTTGCTTGTGAAGTTCTGGAGTTCGTATTATCTCATGGAGGAACCCTGCGAGGTACATTTATATAAATCGTACACTAAAAATAGGGCTAAAAATCAGAAACACCGTTGCAAAAGTTGTTCTTGTGGAAATGAGTTTGAAGAATCATTTCTAAATCGAATATATAAATCATTCTTTTTTTGTTTGGAATTTAAACCATCGATATTGATGGGGAATGACTATATGCAGTACCTCAATATATTTGTCCATTTAAACTTATATTCTACCCCATTCTCTAACCATATTCCAATCTACTTCATGATTTATGTTAGGAACGAGCAATAACAAGGAGCAATAATTGATCATTCCAGAAAAGGCAGGTGATTTCTCGCTAGAAAGTATAGAATGTGCTATATCTCACTTTGGTGGTACTTGGTGAAGGTTCAGGTCCAGGATAATATCTTTATGTTGAAAGTTTAGAAGAGTTCAGAAACTATATGAGTTGAAAACATGGCCGCAATTATAGTGTTGATTAGTTAATCAGAATATTGACTGGGAAGAACATATCAAGATGTCCTCTACTCCCAGACCCTAGAAACAGCCAGAACATCCAGAACAGCCAGACCCACCAAAAACAGTCAGAATTAGCTCACCTGTAACTTCTCAAGTATATATCTACATTATCACCACAATATTTCCATCCTTCTTACTACAAATGACTACCTAGTCTATTTCTAGTCACTCCTCCTTATTTACCTAATCTAATCTATCTCTGTCAGATCCGTCATAGGTAGTGGCCTACCTATTGAGGAATGTTTAAACCTCTCTACTGATATCTACCAGCCACCGACCAGCCACCTAAACAGCGTGCCTCCCTCTAAGACCTAGGATATATGCAACCCGGATACCTCCTACGGAGGAATCATCAACGAATACGGATAACTTAGTACAAACGTTACAACAAGCTAACTAACAATCTCAATGTTATTACTACTGTCATCTACTACTGTGTACCATACAAAACTATCATTAAGTATACTATTTCACACTACTCCACTACTCCACTACTCCACTACTCCACTACTCCACTACTCCACTACTCCACTACCACACTACCACACTACCACACTAACTGTTAGATCCACCATAGACAGGGCCCTGCCTATGAAGGTATTATGAAGCCTCTCAGTCCGATTGTTACAATGGTGATACGGCGTTTGGCCATCTATTCACGAAGTGCTCCGATGGCTCCTTTCGAATATTCCAGATCAATCCTTACCATTGTTCTGGTAGAGAGTTTTTCGGTTCCACGTTTCTCTCAAAGGTATATAAGCCACTCCGATTCCTCTCTTGAGGAACCATCAACGAATAACGAATATAAGAAGTTAGGCATAGATGTATTAAAGAACATAACACTAACACATTAATAATGTTAGATCCACCATGGGTAGTGCTCTAGCTATTTCAGTACTTTAAGCCTACCGTGTCTAATCCTAACAATGGCCATTCCACTGTGCCACACCTCCACCATCATTGCACTACCAAAAGGGAATGTGTTAAACCCGAGGTACCAGGATGGAATGTGGAGACTTTTCCCCCTTTGCACCTAGCAACAACGGTTGACTAGTCGACGCCGTCGTCAAATACTTAAATTGCTGACATTTCTCTTTCTGGGGAATCATTAACCAAAAAAACATACTAAACAGAGTGTCTGACGTAACAACAAGAATGTAGCAAATACAATACTATACTAATACAATACAATACTATACTAATACAATACAATACTATACTAATACAATACAATACAATACAATACTAATACAATACAATACTATACTATACTAATACAATACTATACTATTATACCCCTATACCATTATACACCATAATAAACGTTCAACAAAAAAGCTAATGGCATATAACAATATCTAGCAAGAAATCTACCAAGAAAATGTACCAAGAAATGTACCAAGAAATGTACCAAGAAATCTACCAAGAAATCTACCAAGAAATCTACCAAGAAAATGTACCAAGAAATCTACCAAGAAATATCTATATCTATCAAGAAATACTCAAGTCTTTCTTACTCTTGGTATTGCGTACTAACTGCTATGCAATCTTGAAAGTCATTAGCAATAAAAATTACGTTAAATTCGGGTACATGAATTCTAAACTTAAAAGGATTGATATTCGTATTACTTTGACCACTTTCTACCACCGTCTACACTTTCTACTACCGTCTACACTATCCACACAGTCTACTACAGTCTACACAGTCTACTACAGTCTACACAGTCTACACAGTCTACTACAGTCTACACAGTCTACTACAGTCTACACAGTCTACCACCGTCTACACTTTCTACCACCGTCTACACTATCTACACAGTGTTTACACTATCCACACAGTCTACTACAGTCTACACAGTCTACACAGTCTACTACAGTCTACACTTTCTACTACCGTCTACTAAAGTCTACTTCTATATATACCATAGTCTACACAGTCTACTACTATATTTCTAGTCTATTTCCAATCAAATATAACTCTAATTCATATCTCTTCTAATCTATTTCTACTCAATCTCTAGTATTTAGTATCGTTCTAGTCTCCTCATATTATATCTCTACTTCTACTCTTCCACCCTCTTACTCTCTTCTAGTATATATATCCTACTTTAAAATCACTAGAATACCCCTCTTGAGACTATGTATTTATGGGACTGACTCATGAATCTGAATTTGAGACTAACTTATGAGACTGACTCTATGTATAACAACCAATATGTTACACTGGACTGTTATCCTTGGCTATTGAAGAGACCACCTGATGTACTCGTGAACAGGGTGTACTAATATGCATACACCTACTCGATTTAAAAACATAATTTATTGATTGGGTGTTAACAAGTACTGTTGCGAAGTATGACTTACCGTCGCATAAACTGGAACGGTGGTCAATGGTGTCCAAGAACACTCACAATTGTCTGTCAATGATCTTCTTAGTCACTTTTATCATAATGTGTATGCAAACTATACCAAGAAAGCCAACCATTGTCGCTGTCTGAACGGGTTCCAATATCTCTTATAAGAACACCTTCATCGCTTGTCAGATCTTCAACAATGTGACTATAGCAACAAGGCAGCAAAGCCCCCAATATATACACCAAGGGCATTCTTGGAAGCTGCATTGATAGATGGAGCCACACGAGGCTTTGGAAAGGAGTTAGTGCCAGTTTTTTGGGATGCTCCTGCTTTTTTTCCATTACCAGATGTTCCAGAATTTCCAGATTCTGATGTGTCTGCACCTGTAGGGTTATCAGCCTTTAAGTCGGATGTTTTGAGTTGACTTGGGCTGGTAGGCTTTGGTTGACTTGGCCCGGAAACTCTGGGTAGATTTGACTTTGAAGCTTCTTTTTGACCATGAACTTCCTTTTCCTTGACCTTTTGTTCTGGGTTTACAGCACCCAACCTTCTCTCCGCTTCTGGACGTTCCTTTGCTATTTCTTCAATCGTTGTAATCTCTGGAACAATACACTTTCCAGTCACAATCAATGTGGCAGCAGCTGGGACAGTCTTGGTGGATGGAACACACTTTTTGTCACACACAGTGATGGTCACGGTGGTTGATTGTGGACAGTACGTGGTGTAGTCGGTGTATGTCTTCCATACCGTAGTCTGGGAACCAGAATGACACTTATTGCAGATTTTAGCAGTTGGAGTGGCTTCTGTTGAGGTGGTGGAGTTTTGTTTCATAGCCTGAAGAGCCTCGTTTCTGCTCCAAGTGTTCCTGTTAAAAGTGTTTCCGTTCAAAGTGTTCCCGTTGAAAGTGTCCAAGAAATTGTTTTTCTTATTGCAGTGGGTGGTGCATATCTTGGTATCTTCTGTAATAGCTTGAGCTTTCGAGGCTCCAGGTACCAACATCTTTGACTTGTCCATATTCTTGGGCTTGGAACCAAGCTCTGAAGATACTTTGAGGTCCTTAAGAGACACCTTCTTTGATTCAGAAGAATCCAATTTGGATCCAGACTTTTCTGTTTCTGGTTCCAGGACATTAGTATTGGACTCAGAAGCTCGCAATTTCTTTTCAGACTTTTCCGCTGCTGGCACCAAAACGTTGGTATTAGACCCAGAAACTCCCGGTTTCTTTTCAGTATTATTGATTTTTGTGTCTGAAGTTCCCAGTTTCGATACAAAATCTTTTGTGTTTTCTGAAGCTCCAAATTTGTTTTCAGTACCTTTGGTATCGGAATCTGAAGCTCCCACCTCCATTCCAGAATTTTGAATATTGGTTCCTGGAACTTCGATCTTTGGTCCGGGATTGTGGGACACTTTGCTCCATACCTTGGGGTTACTTACCTGAGCCACAACACCCAGCTCAGCACCCAGCGCTGCTTCCAACTTCTTCCCCGTATTTTCAGATCCAGGTTCTGCCAGAGGCAGATCCACAGGTTCCTCAGGTATATCCATAGGGTTTTCAGCCTCAACAGAAGTAGGTTTATGGCCGGTTCCTCCAGTCGATTCCTCCACAGACGGTTTTGTGACTGGTGAGGTTGCTGGTTTTGATTGTTCACGCACATAAGTCACGTTAGGGAGTTGCTTCTGCCAACCGGCTGGCACAGACCTTGTTACTTTGTCATAAGGCATAAAGTAGACTGGTTCTTTTGCACAATTCTTGTTGCCACTCTTCGGGAGTTTGGTGAATAGTGGACGCTCGCGGTCCAGTTTAAGCCCACACAAGTAGAACTCAAGGTCCACAATTCCGTTCTTGTCGACATTAAACACAGTTGGATTATCAGTACGACCAACAAGAGAATTGCCTTCATCAAGCATAACGAATCCAGGCGTGGGGACATTTATGAGCTTGGCAACACCATCAACATAGTCGAACTCCGGATATTCTTTGGCGGGATCATAAACGAATTGGATAATATGGTTCTTATAGAATTTGCCGGCAAGTGGAATCAAGGAGTTCTCAGATTTCACGAGGAAGACCCATGGGAATTTCTTAGGAGGGTCCGAATGCACCCCCGTGTTTTGGGGGTTTTGAACTTGTTCTTTACCACCAATGTTATTTCCACCATTATTGACATTTCCATCCTTCCCGTCATTTCCACCATTCTCCTGATTTTTACCATCCTTCCCGTCACCTTTGGTATCCTTCCCGTCACCTTTGGTATCCTTCCCGTCATTTCCACCATTCTCCTGATTTTTACCATCCTCGTCACCTTTACCATTCTTCCCGTCATCTTTACCATCCTTCCCGTCATTTCCGCCATCCTTCCCGTCACTTCCACCATTCGCCTGATTTTTACCATCCTCGTCACCTTTACCATTCTTCCCGTCATCTTTACCATCCTTCCCGTCATTTCCACCATCCTTCCCGTCATTTCCACCATTCTCCTGATTTTTACCATCCTTCCCATCACCTTTACCATTCTTCCCGTCATCTTTACCATCCTTCCCGTCATTTCCACCATTCTCCTGATTTTTACCATCCTCGTCACCTTTACCATCCTTCCCGTCATCTTTACCATCCTTCCCGTCATTTCCACCATTCTCCTGATTTTTACCATCCTCGTCACCTTTACCATTCTTCCCGTCATCTTTACCATCCTTCCCGTCATTTCCACCATCCTTCCCGTCATTTCCACCATTCTCCTGATTTTTACCATCCTCGTCACCTTTACCATCCTTCCCGTCATCTTTACCAACCCCGTTATCTTCACCTTCCACATATCCGTTCCACCTGGGAGAATCGGTCTTTCTGTCGTATTCAAAAAGATAGATATCACTAGATTCACACATATCCACAGGTGTGGAATATGGGAATAAAATCGTGTTTTTGCCGCAGACATACATTACCCCGCTCGAAACCTTTTTGGTATCACGGGGTAATTGTTTCAAACATGCTTGATTTTGGATGGTAACTGCTGAAAACAGGTTCAAACACGCAAACCATCTTTTATCTTCAGTAATAAGGGCATCGCCCTCATAGTGGAACTCTATTGGATAATGCAAAGTGGAATTATATTGAATATAATTCTCTTGTCCTGGAGTTAAAGCGGAGGTGATTGAGTACCAGGTCCCTCTGAATTTGGTAAACAAGACCAATGTATTAGATTCATGTACCGTTAAGAAAGTTTCCAATCTACCGTTTTTATCATCGAAACGTTGAATAGTTCTATCCTTTTTGTCGAAACCCAAGAGGTAGATTTCAACGTCCTCACACCCGTATGTATCGGTATCAGCGTCCCTCAAAAAAACATATTGGCGAAATCCGCAGGTCATCAAACGGTGACTAATCAATTTGTTTTGTTCATCAAATTTGAAGCTAGTCTTTTCATCTTCTTTTGTTGTTATATACATATTACCTTTTGAAAAACCCACATACCCATTCTCAAAACAATTAGTAGAGAATAACATATTTTCATCCTTTACAATGAACTCGATTGGGACGTCATATTTCTCACACCGCCTGAATGGAAAACGGACTTCCTTTGGCGGAAATTTTGGTCTGACCGTGAGCGGGTAATACTGGTCCCCCAGTTTTGCCACGAGCACTAATGGGAGCTCATCGTCTGCCAGGACAGTGGCTGCCAAAACGAACGCCACTAACAACACCAAAAAGTTCATTTTAAGGTAAGGATTCTTGAATTGAAAAAAGGTTGAATATTGTTTTCAGGATTTTCTGCTTTTGGCAGTTTTTTTTTTTTATGTTTTTTGGGAAAAAAGGAATTTGGGGTGGAATCGGCGATTATAAGTACCGTGATTCCAAAGAAATTCCTAGTAAATAATAATCACCAACAGAAAAATCACCAAGAAAATTACCTGAGACAATACATCAGCAGAAAATAAGCTATAACATTCTTATCTATAACATACCTGCCCATACCCTTTTTTTTTTTTTCTTATTGTCAACAAATTGAAATCTTAACCAATGTGAGGTGACCAAAAATAACAATCAATAGCTGGGTGAAATGAATAGGGTGGGCGCGCGGCTGGCTGTGATGTGCAGTTTTAGTAGATTCAACCGTGCATATTCCGCAACGATGATACATACGGCACCAGGTGGACCATACATTAACCATGAGGTAATATCTATTACTATTGTACTACTCTTGTTAGATCCGCCATAAGCAGGGCCCTATCTATGAAGGTATTATGAAGCCTCTCACTCCGGTTGTTACAATGGCTATTGCAAACGCCATGTCACGACCATCGTTGTATGAAGTACTATGATGGTCCTTTCGGCTATTCTGAAACAATCCTTAACATTCTTCTAGTGGAGAGTTTTGCGGTGCCAAGTTTCTCTCAAAGTTATTAAAGCCACTCCGGTTCTGTTGATTTTCAGACTTATATTTACTAAATGTAACTTGGGTCTAGTCCACGCTATCACTTGACCCTGCGGGAGAAATACAGTGTTTTTCAAAACTATTCAAACCAACGCGGCGAAATGTTTCGAGCCAAGAAGACAGCATGTTTCAAACCAGCGTGACAAAAAAGTTTTATACCCCTTTGCACAGTCTTTCAAACCAAATGGATAAGTTGTTATATACAGGATAACAATGAAGCAGGGTTCAGTTAAGTCCATTTTCACCCTTGATTGGTACTGCAAGATTCTCAAATGAAGTACATATGACGCAATCCTCCAAAATTAGGCTTTCAGAATATTGAATTCTAATAAAAGTTAGAGTGAAACATCACGCCATTTGGTTTGAACCGTTCTGTCTTTTTGGTTTGAACCATTCTGTCTTCTTTATTCGAAACAATTTGTCACGCTGGTTTGAGTAATCTTGAAAAACACTGTACCTTATTTTTTAGACCCGTGAAAATCTTTTCACGTGGCCTAGGCGGCTCCCGCCCGTGTTGAGAATGAGCAATGCCTGATCATTCCAGCTTCCAGAAACGGAATGCGCGCTCTTAGTGTTGAACTTGCAGGATTTCTGTACTCGTTTGGATCACGTGCCCGCGTACACGTGAGTAAGTGAGACAAGTTCATGGCCGTACAGTGGGGCATGCAAGGGTTGAATAACACTTGCTGCGTGTGCAGATGAGCACATTTCTAACACTGATCGGGAAAGGGGTCTACGACCCCCTACGACAGGAGTGGAGGGACCCCGCATCTTGGTTGACATAGCAACCAAGATATTGGAGTGCGTAGCCCGCTCTAGTGAGCGATATTGATAAAGAGGCCAATCACGTGAACCCTAGTTTAGTTATCAAAGGAATACAACTTATGAGTACAACAACTTAAGGCAGAGAAGTTGTTAGACAACGGACGCACTCGCATTTCGGTATACATGAGTGTGAAGGATGATGCTCGACACTTAGAAAGTATTGTTGAGCTTTACAACCCAAGCTCTTAATCTGGAACGATTTGTCATTGGTTCCCAATGGCATCATAACTTCTATTCTTATCTGTATCTAAACTATACTAAGAACTCTCTTGATCACAACCTCGTCTCTTGTTTTCTTGTCCCTCCCCCATAAGAATATTCACATCCATTCTTATATGCTCCATCTCTCTCTGTCGTCAAACCCTTGCCGACATTGTCTTTTCCCAAGACAATGGCCAGAGCTTAGACGTACCCTAGACGAGAGCTAGACGAGAGCCCAGCATTGTTTCATCTGTATACAGTCACTTGAACATGCAGTACCCTCACGTGTACTGATGCCTCAAGTTCAACAAGTATAGAGTGTGCTCTGCCCTTTGGTGATTCTTGATGAAGGTTTAACTACAGCATGAAATATGTTGAAGAAGGTTTAACTTCAGTCAAAGACTGAAAAAAATTCAGTCAAAGACTGAAGACCTAGCAGAGTTCCTGGACTATATAAGTTGGAACTCTCGCCACAATCCTAGTGTTAATTAATCAATCAGAATATTATCTGGAAAGACATCACAATGTTTTCTACTCCCAGACCCACCAGAAACAGCTCTCGTGTAACTCCTCAAGTATACACATACCTTGAGGAGACTATGAACTTTATGAACACCAATAAGAACAGTCCTCTGGACTGTACTCGACTGTACTCCATGGCTATTGAAAGGAGGAGTTAAGTAATCTATAGCCCGTCGTCCTGTACATCATCGCTAGCCGCTAAATATGCATGACTGCATCTGTAGTTCCCACTCACGCGTTAACATTCCCCTAAAACCTGTGCCGCGACACAAGGCTTCTCAAGCGTGATCTTCTGTGTGAGCGAGCGTACGAGATAGCTCATTCGCTTCTCTAGTGTCCTCACTTTGTACTTTTCGTCGAAACGTAGAAATGGAAGGTGTGTCCAGAACAAATTCTTCTGAAGTGCCTTCGTAAGAATGTCTGCAACGTTTTCCTGGGTGGGAACGTACTTTACCACCACGTGCCCTAGCTTCACCCTTTGACCGGTGTATCTTTCCTTGAGCTCGATGTGTTTACTCATGGCCTGAGACTCCCCTGTACCGTTCACACTGAACACGACTCCATTGTTGTCCTCGAAGATAACGGGTTGTTGTGTCTCTACCCTGAGTTCCCCTAAGAGCGTTTTCAACCATAACGTCTCACGTACTGTGTCGCTTAGTGCTACCCATTCAGCCCCCTGCGTGCTCGTCACTACCAACTTTTGGTTCTTTGACTTCCAAATAAGAGGCTTCTAACTTCTCGTCGGTCTTATCGCGTGTGTAGTCCGCAAGTGGAACTTTCATCGATTCCTTGGCTACTAGATGACTGTATCTCTTCAACAACTCATCTCTATACTTGCTTTGGTAGATCATTTATCCGCCTTCGGTTTCCGTGAATTCCATCCCACAGAATTCCTTTACCTCCCCAAGATCTTTGGTCTTTACTTTTCACACCTCGTTGAGTTGTCTGAGTACTTCAAGGTAATCGTCTTGTGTCTCCACAGCAACTAGAATGTCATCCACGTAGAGTGCAATTCCTATTTCTCGGCCGACCGCGGTTTTCTTCGTGAACAATGTTGGCACTAGCATCGTGCTCTCGAACCCCATGTTTTGAAACGTGTTCACAATGTGATCGTACCAGGCTTTTCCGGCGTTTCACAATCCGTATAGCGCTTTCGTGCATTTCCACATGCGGCTGGAGTCAATGCCTGGGACGTTCTTTGGAGAGCGTAAATACACTGGTTCTGCTAGCATCAGGTGAAGGTATGCGGAACTCACATGCATTTGCCATAGTGATTGCCCTTTGGCTATGGCTTGTTGCGCAAATATCCGGATACATTCCACGGAAACCACTGGTGAGTAGGTTTTTCAGCAATCGAGAACCTGATTGAAGCCTTGCGCTACCAATCTGGCCTTAATGGGGCCGTTTGCCTTTTTTTCCAGTGCATCTTCTGTGTAGAGAAATCGTGTCCCGATAGACTTCTCACCGGGTGGTAGATCATCTGAGTTGATCTCTTCGTAGACCTTCATCGTGTTCAACTTGTCCTTTTTCGCCATCTCTGCGTTAGTTATCGCGTCTCGGCCGTATTTGGCTATGAGATGGTGTTTTTCGGCCTCTCCGACACGAGCTAGGTTCTGGAGTAAAGTGTTTCTATCACCTCCCCCGGACTTCTCAACATGAGTGGTGGGGAGTCCTGCCTTTTTGAGCGCGAAGACGTATGCAATGAGTGAACGTACTCCATGTTTCTGGGGTCGGGTACTCGAACGAAGTTTGCGTGGCTCCCCATCCATATCGACATTTGTCATCGAGTAGCTGGAGTTGTCATTCACTGCTAGCGGACCTTTCGTGGGCACGTTTCCCTGCACTTGGCTTCCTTGTGCGCCATGAAAAACGTCCCCAGGGTATCTCCATCACATCGGTGACTTCGAAACTATCCACTGAATCAGACGCCAACTCTTCCTGCTCTGAAATGTCATCAATATCATGCAAGTTCGGTGCTCTCGTGCGATTCAGAAAAATGAGTGCTTGATCGAGGTCTTCAACGTATCCGGGTGTCACATCTGATGCCCTGTTAACCACAATCGGAACTGATTCGAGGTTGTTAATCATGGATTCAATTCCTTCGGTCGTATCGGTCATCGAGTGCCGTAACTGCAGTATAGAGTGATCTGTCCGCTCCGCGAATTCCCGAGTACCTTCAATCACTCGTGCAGTCACTTGCTGAGTGTTTTGGATAACTTCAGCGAGAGAAGCATGACCTTGTGCCATAATCTGACGTGTCTCATTATGTTGTTGTTCGCTTCTGAGGGCCAATTCGTCACTGTGTGCAAGTTCCTCAATCAATTCTTTCTCAAGCTGTCCAGGAAGTTGACGGAGCTCTGCTTGTGAACTCTCGACTTGACGTAAGTTTTGTCCAAAGGTATCATTCTTGACTTGAAGCCCGCCTGTTGTCCGGCCGAGTTGATCGTATTTGTTTTCCAAGCCATGTTGGTGGTTTCGGATGAAGGAAATCCAGTCCTCAAAGTCGTTCTGTTGGGCATTGAAATCTGACTTAAGTCCCGAGAATTGCTGTTCAATCCATCCTTGCGCGTTTCGTAGTATTATCGTCGTTTGCGAGAAGTCGGTCGTGCATCTCCTCGCGTATCTGCTGATTGGACTCTTCGTTCGCTTTGGTGACGTCCAGAATAAACTATTGTTGTGATGCCTGGATCTGTGCGAAGAACCTAGAATGTTCGTCACGCCGACGCCGTTTTTCATCATCCGTGTCGATACCATGAGCTTTGTAGCTCTTGCAGTGCTCCATGAATCTTTCACGAAGTGCATGAAAGTCTGCTTGTAGCTGTGAGGCTGTTGATTCTGAGTTCCTGAAGCGTTTTACGGCATCTTCAACGTCAGCATGATGTTTCGCCAATCCAGCCTTGACATGGTGTAGTTCGGCGAGGCGATCGGAGTTGTTCTCAGCTGAGACCTTAATAAATGTCCTCCAAGCGTTTTAGTCGATAATCCTGTGACGTCATTCTCTTCTCAAACTTTGCCGCCTATTCCTCGTACCGTTGCTCGCATTCTGCGCGTTCGGTGTTGGCACTTTCTATCGCTTTCATCGTATCAGGTGAAAGTTCACTATGGATGACCTCCGCCTCGTCGTCAATGATTGTGATATGTTGAGTCTGTTTCCGTTCAAAGGCTCTTGGGCTGCGACGTCTCTTTCGATTGCAATAACTGCTTCCTCTGCTTCCTTGATGAAGTTTCGCGTCCTATGGAAGAAGATATCACTCGCTAGGACGATTTCCATTTTCTTGTGAGGCGTTTTGTAATTTACCCAGACACGATGAACAGTGCTGTTTCTTTGAGTTCCAACGTATATCGCCCGGGTGTTCTTATCCTCAAGCTTGGTTTCGTGCTTACCTCTGTTGCGTGAAAGTTTAATAATCACGTCCTCTCCAAAAGCGGGACGACGAATCGAATTCGGAACCTTGAGACTGTAAAAAACTTCTCTAGGAATCTCCCTCTTCGAATTCGGGGTAAGATTGTGGATGTAGACGGTGTGGAAGATAGCTTCGCGCTGTAGCAAGTTCTGTAAGTACTTGTTCGTTGTCGCCATGCGTAGTGTGCATCTTGTCTTGTCAGTTATCACACCGTTCATGCGTTCTGCCCGGCCGTTCAAAGGCGCAGTGTAACTCGTGATTGGATCAAGCTGTATGGAAAGTTCCTCGAAGAATCGTGCCGACGGGAGTTCTGTACCGTTATCTTGGGTGACGAACGAGATCTTTCTATCTCTGAATCGCTCATTTAGGGTGAACAATTTTCGTTCAGCATGTCTCCGCAAATCTCGCTTATTCTGGTCGTATATGGCCCACACGTAGTTAGAACATTCATCGGTAATTAGAAGTAGATAATTTTCCTTACCGTGTGGTCCGAGATTGACTGAGTCGAGGCGGATCCGGTAGAGCCTTTGCGTTCCCGGGTCAGAGGTCGATCTGTTATGTGGGGTCGCCCGTCCATGTAACTCGAAACATATATCACAGTCCCGAATGGCTTTGGCATCTTCAGAGGCAAATGGGATGCCTTCTCGCCTGCAAATGTCCCGCACTACCGACTCGTGTGCGTGACCAAATTTTTCATGGACATAAAGTGGATTGTTGTTGTCCTGCTTATTGTGTAAGCTGGAGTAATTGACGTCAAAATACCTCTCCATATCGATGTCCAAGTAATCTCGTGGTGGCTCCTTAGCCTGGGGATCGCCTTTGTACTGAAACTTTCAACCCGGCTGAACCGATCTGGTGCCATAATCACCCAGTGATTCTGTGGCTGCTGGTCGTTGTGGGTGGGCCTTATCTGCGTTGTCTTTGATTACCCTGATTCCCAATGTGGACACCTTATAGGCATCCTCGTCTTTGATGCCTATGTGAACCAAATTGAGAGTCCCCTCATCGTTGTTTGTTGTGTATACGCTTCCATCCTCGAGAAACAACACTGATTCACTCTGGCCATTTATGTTCTTGGTACTGATGACGCTGACTGTGGCTCCCGCCACCATCTACTATTTCTGTCCTCATGTTTGGTAACTCCCGAAATTCGTAAATGAGATCCTTATTATCCGTCACGGAAATCTCGGCCCACTGTCTATGATGAATTCTTTCAAGTGTTCGTTGTTAATGAGGTCATCTTTTGTCTAATATCGGATCTCGTTAATCGTGAGTGCTGGTTTTTTTGTTCCTGGTAGATGATAGTGCAGGGGTCGGTCGCTCTTACATTATTAAGTTTCTCCAAATTTGTCTTATATGTGAGATGGTTTACTTGTAGTGCAAGCCCCGACTTCCGTCACTGGGAGAGTTTGTTCCAAAACTGAGCTAATCTTTCTTGAGATTTGGATCTTTCGCGCTTAGTGACTTCCTTGTAGTCTGGCATAATGTACGCCGCAATGTTGGAGTGTGATTCCGATAGCATCGGACAATCCTTGGTGATGTGATCCTTTTGAAAACAATTCCAGCATAGTCCGAGCTTCTTGACATGCTGAATAATCAACCTCGCAAGTTTGTCTCCACCCGTTCTCCGCTTATTAATCGACATCGCTCTCGGCGCATTCGAGCCTGATTCATTCTCTGCAACTTTGTGGGCGAGTACGGCCTTTGTGGTCGGGCGTTCTGACACCGTATAAAAGGCGTCATGGCAGTGGTTTTCCTTCATGACCCTCAAGTAATCCTCATAGACCTCCGGTCTTGGCTCCCTTCGTTCCTCCAAACGCGCTGTCGCCATCTGGCGTATTTTCGGCACAAGGCTGGTTTTGATAAGTGCGAGAAGTTCGTCATTTGACGTGTTCAGGGTGAGAAAGTCGTTCCCCCAGTGTTTCACTGCTTGTGTTCCCTCCGGTTCATAAGACGTAAGGAGTCTATGGTACAAGGAGGTTGGGTCAACGAGTTGCCTCATGTTAGGGAAGTCTGAATTGTAAAATCCGATTTCATTTTCGATAACCTGTACTCCAGTTTCATTCGTTCCTTTCCAAGTGTCAACAAGGAGGTGGATCATCGATGAGCGGACCCCAGCACGATCGCGTACGTCCATCTCTGCCGCATTGATTCCTTTCATCATGGCCGAGCTCACGTCGCGGAGGTTCTTGAGGTTTCTATGAGATACCGAAGGAATCTTTCTTAATGCCGGGAGCACCTTCTTGATCTTTGTGGTAACTATCGCATGTGCCATCCGATATTGGGTCACGAACTTGTCCTCTGGGAAATACTTTTCGAATGTGTCGAAATCCCAAGCTGCAAACACCATTTTGAAACTTTCTGACTTCAGCAACTCCTGCAAAAATACTTCGGAGATTGTATACATGCTAGTGTCGGATACCGTGTCAGCAACCCCGAAGCTCCCGAAGTAGCTGACTAACCAATTCACTTGGTCCCTGATGTCGTCAGCAGGAGTTCTCCCGTATTGGATGGGTTCGACACCCAAGTCCTTCAAGAAGGCTCCCTTGACTTGCGGGTCCAACGAATCAATGAGATTCAGGGAAATTTTCTCGCTGGCAGACAAAAGAACATCCTCATCATCAATGTTGATGGACGGTACCTCGCTGTCTGACATACTTTCCTTTTTCAATCGGTAGCGTAATTGACTCTTAATCTGTTGATTTTCAGACTCATATTTACCAAATGTAACTTGGGTCCAGTCCACGCTATCACTTGACCTTACGGGAGAACTATCTTCTTTCTTTTGCAGATCGGCATTTGACTTTATTGTCAAGTATCTAGGAAGTGAGATTTGTTCTTTGGTCAAGTGTGACTTTAAGGGTGAAGTCACGTTATCTACATGATCAGTTGTAGTTCCCATAGTATTGGTCATCTTATTGATACTATTCTTATTCTTCGGGATTGATACCGTTGTAATCAGTGACTTTCGTAAACCAGAACTTACGCTCGAATTTATAGTCTCTACCATCTCAACGCTGGCCACATTCGGGTCACGTGATGCAGGGTCACGTGAGTCGCCTCATGTTTCAGTTTCTCTCAGATAGGAGGGGTCACAGATGTTTCCGTTCGCGCACCCCTCTAGGGCTTCTGGAATCTCCACGTGACCATGCGTGCCTCAACCTAAAGTATAGAAGACGTATGTACAACACTTTCTAGACCCGTCAAAATCTTTTTACGCGGCCTCGGCGGCTCCCGCCCGTGTTGGTTAGCACAGACTGAGCGCGTACAGCGCTCTAGGCTTGCTGGGCACTGCGCGGCTATTTTCACATGCTTCAGTTGTCGAGAACAACCGAGGATGAGAGAAGGCCAAGTCCCACATATACAGTGTTTTTCAAAATTATTCAAACCAGCGCGACAAAACTATTCAAACCAGCGCGACAAAATGTTTCAAACCAAAAAGACAGAATGGTTCAAACCAAAAAGACAGAATGGTTCACACCAACTTTTATTAGAATTCAATACTCTGAAATGTTAAATTTAAAATCTTAAATATGTAGGATTGCCTCATATGTACCACATTTGGGACAAAAGTCTTGCAGTACCAATCAAGGGTGAAAAACGGACGGAACTGAACTGAACTGAACTGAACTGGTTTCCTTATCATCCTGTATACAACAACTTGTCCATTTGGTTTGAAAGATTGTGCGAAGTGTCAACACGTGATGGGTTGTGATGAGGAACGTAAACATTGTACCTGCAGATACGATGTGATCTCATGCCATTATATGGATGAAACAATGTTGGACCCGATGGAGGCGGAGCAACGAGGCGGAGCAACCGCTACGCCCAGACAATGCGGAGGACGTATCGGAGCGGTATTTAAGGAGTGATTCCCACTCCAGTCTGACATTAGGAGTTCTCTCGGAACCATTGAAGACAATACGGTATTAGAGCCAAGTCACATTCAATAAATACTAGTCTGAAAACTAACACGAAGGGGTACGAAACATTTTGTCGCGCTGGTTTGAATCATTTTGTCGCGCTGGTTTGAATAGTTTTGAAAAACACTGTATAAGGAGGAGGCCTTCGCGACAAACTTCTATTAGATAACTAATCCAATATCTCTACAGAAGGGAGACATACCAAAATACTTCGCAAAACCAGACCCACCTAAAAACTTCTCGTAGTGATAATGAGAATCACACTATCTAGATGAGACTATGAGATCCATATCTTATAGCAAGAAGGGTCCTCTGGATCTTGAACTTGAACCATGGTTACTATATGGGCTACCTGATTCCCCAGCACTACTTCTAGCTGATATAGAATTATCAAATCTACGAATCTGTAGTTCCCACTCACGCGTTAACAATCCTTTCTTCTTGGTTGATCATCAGAACATGAGCAAAATTCACCAAAAAATGTTTATTGTTTTTTTTTTTGCATAAATTCACCAAAAAATGTTTATTGTTTTTTTTGGATAAATTCACCAAAAAATGTTTATTTTTTTTTTTGCATAAATTTATTGGATTAAATGGTAAAATTGAATGAAATATGAACTCTTATTCTGAGATTGGCACTATGACTTGCGAATACCACTGAAGGTATTACTGAGGTTGTTCAATCACATACACTGCGAAAGAGATGCATCAGAGAGTTTGATTGAATGTTGATTCTTATAATTTTAATCAATGTGAGTACTGAATAACTAATTAGGTGGCTAGGTAGGGGCATGCTTTCCGGTTAAATATGGTAGCCCTAAATATGCAGGAAGTCGTGGGTCATGGGGGAAATGCGTAACATCTAACATGCCTGGCTTTTCTATAAAAGAAACAGCTGTTTCTCCAGATGCATCTGAAATTATTATGAAATTAATTCAATTGAGTATTTGGATCAAATAGGATTTGGACTAACGCATTAAATCAAACACTATTGTCTTTAAAAAACCATTATCAATGATCCGCTTTCTGTCAATTTAACCACTTCGTTAGCTCACGAATTTAGTAAACTAGATCTACCCGAAGATACACCGAAAGGGCAGCCTAAATGAACGATCGAATGCCTATAAAAGCAAAGGTATTCTTCATGATTTCTACTGATCCATCAACTCATTCAATCTTTACTTTTCATTCACTATGAAACTCTCGCTTTTGACTCTTGTTCTTCTTCCTGCTACTTACGCTGCACCAGCTCATTCAGATGCTGAGCAAAACCAAAAAAATATGTTGATGTGATTGGGCAGATGACCAATAACTTGCTTCTCGACACCGAGGAATTTTCGGAAATGAACGGCATGTTATTGGAATATATGATGACTGTTCCTGGAGTTACCGTCAAGTCGAACAACCCAAACAGAATGAAGAAAATAGGCTGGAGAGACTACTTTCCCTTGGTCAAGAGTCTCACCAAGAACCTGTTGCTGGGAGTGGGAGGGGTCTTACAGGTCACTGGGTATGGCCAAGTGGCCGATATCATTCGGGTAGTACAAGGATTCTTGTAACAGTGATTTTCAGATATTACACGATCTCCATTGTTAAATTTTTTTTTGTACATTTATGCCTGATTGATACTATTCGTTGATGTTTTCTTAAGGAGAAGTACCAAGTGGCTTATATAACTTTGGAGAGAAAATATGGCATCGAAAAACTCTCCATCAGAACTGGTCAGTATTGTTCTAGATTATTCGATATGGCATTTTCAATGGATGTTGTTAGGACCGGACAAAGGGCTTGGCTTCGTGGATCTAACACCCTTCAAAGAATATCAATTAAGATGATTAACATGTATAGCGTACTTATAGAGAAATAAATACCACTAAAAATAAAGAGTTCTTTTCACTTAGTGAATGACGGCTCACTCTTATCGGATTACATCTCTGACGCATCCTTTTCCTTCGGGTCTGCTGATACTCACCCAATGCCTTGCCTTGGTTATGGACAACTCACTTATCCCGCTTCCCGATCTGCCCCCGATGCATCTTTCCAAGGTGTATGATGTTCCAACTGTTCACTGGAATCTTATTGCGGTAAATTCAACTAATGAACTTTTTCTTTAACTACCATATTGATTCGGAGGGAGTGTTGAAAAACAGCAACAAATAGCGAGCTTCCAGCCCTATGTTTTGAAATAGCACACATTAGGTTTTTAATGACAACAAACGTTGTTATGATGAAGGAAGAATCTCCACATATAAAATGGGGACCTCGCCCCATTTATTCTTAAGAACTTTAATCAGAATATTAACTGCCTGAGGTATACCAAGATGCCTCCAAGAACCAGCCCCACCAAAATATCTCGTATTGGTAATACTTCAATGATCAGTGTCCTATAGTAAGACACATCCTCTGGATGTGACACCCTGGTTAATCAATGGACCTCCTGATGCAGCAACTCTCGTTGCCGACCTGGCGTTAAAGAATCTACAGGGAGTTCGCCTGCGTTCAATTATGTATCAACCTAGAATATTCAAGGATACTATTTCTTTGCCTGCTCTTCATGCTGACGGCAAAACTTGGATTCTTAGTCCTTGACAGCCGGTTTCCTCAACGACTTGCCTCCTTGACCCTCTTATACGGTGCATTCCTGAACCACCGTGCCCTCCTTCCATGATAGTTAATGATGTTGTAAGTTTGGAACTGAGGGAGCCTTTTTCTGAGGGATTTCACATCTGCGGAATCTTCATCAGTTTTGGTATCGAGGAAGTGGCATATAAAACTTGGAAATCCTAGTCTTCGTGCCTTCTATACACTTAGGACTATATGGAATATTCCTGATTTGGTTCGACATGTGCCCTGGGGAATGTGCCCTCTGTGGAATGTGCCCTGGGGAATGTGCCCTGGGGAATGTGCCCTGGGGAATGTGCCCTCTGTGGAATGTGCCCTGGGGAATGTGCCCTGGGGAATGTGCCCTCTGGGGAATGTGCCCTGGGGAATGTGCCCTCTGTGGAATGTGCCCTGGGGAATGTGCCCTCTGGGGAATGTGCCCTGGGGAATGTGCCCTCTGGGGAATGTGCCCTGGGGAATGTACCCTCTGGAATTGTGAGACGTGTGCTGTATCTAAAAGCACTCAAAGTCGTCCTAAAGAGAGTACTGGTGGTACCGAAGTTACCAGACCCTTTGAATTCTTGCATGTTGATCTTAATGATCCCTTCGACAATCCTCCTGCTCATGATAATTCACATTATTTTCTCACAATTGTCGATGGTTTCTCCAGGTATACGGTGGGATATCCTATTCGCTACAAGTCAGATGCTGTCGAAGCTATCCAACGTTTCATCACTTCCTCGTTCAATGCTCTTGGGTGTTCTCACTACGCTCGGGAAATTCGCTCGGATAATGGACGGGAGTTTCAGAACGCGGCCTTGGCATCATTCTTTCTTCAAAAGGGTATCTTACAAAAGTTTACGGATACCTACTCCTCTTTTCAATATGGTATAGCTGAACGACTGAATTGGACCTTCCAGGACAAAACCAGAACACTTCTTATTCTGGGCTCAGTGTCAGTTTATTTTTGGCCTGAGGCTGTTCGCTTGTGTTAGACTTCACATATGGGCCTGAGATATGCCTTTGAGAAGAAACCGAAAATGGGTGTATAATGAGCTTGTAGAGGGCCACGATTAACAGCACCAAGAGCAAGGCCAAGCTTGGACTCTCATTGGTTTATCTATAGACCAAGTCAAGAAAGTCAGCCAACATATTTAGTATCGAATGGAAATACGGAAGAGCCTACAGATAAATATTGCTACGAGAGATGTGATAAGAATTCAAAGATTCTCCTGCAGTCAGCAGACATCTTGGTATGTTCTACTTTTGGAGGTATGTATTTTTGGTGGTATAGATTTTTGGTATGTCCTATTTTTAGTGGTGTGTACAGTGTTTTTCAAAACTATTCCAACTAGCGCGCCAAAATGATTCAAACCAATAATTCAAAAAGTTTCGTACCCCTTTGCACAGTCTTTCAAACCAAATGGACAAGTTGTTGTATACAGGATAATAAGGAAACCCAGTTCAGTTCCGTCCGTTTTTCACCCTTGATTGCTACAATGTAGTACATAAGAGGCAATTCTCCAATTTTTAAGATTTCAGAATATTGAATTCTAATAAAAGTTGGTGTGAAACATTATGCCATTTGGTTTGAACCATTCTGTCTTCTTGGTTCAAAACATTTTGTCATGCTGGTATGAATAGTTTTGTCGCGCTGGTTTGAATAATTTTGAAAAACACTGTATTTTTAGTGGTGTGTATTTTTAGTGGTATAATTTTTGGTGGTATATTTTTTGGTGGTATAAAATAGCGACACCAGAAACTTTTATACTGGGGTGACCATTCACATGACCAAAGTCACGTGAGTGCCTCCTGCGCTAGAGAGACAGCAAGAGCTGTTTTTTCAATTTATTTAAGGACCTGTATAGGTGATTGGAAGAGAAGGTGCTTTGTTAGTGAGTATATTAGAACCCACCAAAAGCGAAAATAGTGCCACTTCACTGTGTACATAGAATGGGCCTAGTCGTAACTGCTCACTGCCCCAATCATTCTCGGTGCTTCACTTCAGTCACTAAAAAAAATCACATACTCCACACTGACTTTCACATACACTTTTCAACTGATCATCCCAGATTCACCCATCACTATACTTGTGCCGATTTTTATTACTGTGGCTCAGGTTTTTTACATGCCCACTGACTCACATAAAACAGATCCTGATGGTTTAGGACAAGATCATTCAGCACCCGAAGTTCCAATTCCTCATAATGAACCTATTGCTCACGAAACAGACGTTCTTTTATCTTCGAAAGTGCAATTAAGATAAACCCGTACACCAAAAAATGTATAATTTATAGCCTTGTAGCCTACAAATAAACGTATATATATATAAAAGATCTCTTTGAAACAAAAAATAAAATCTCTTTTCCATTTGGCTTAGATCAAGTGTAGTGTAATGAAGACCCGAAATTGTCTAAAAATAAATAAATCATACCATTATAAGATTAAAATCATTAGTACATTCGCTTATTAATCCAGTGTAACAATAGCCAATGATCTGAGAAAGGCAGGTCCTAGAGATACCAGTAGTCGATCCATAGGCTCTTACATGACATCCTTGTTAATCCTTGATAATCCTTGTTATTGTGAATATTTACCACAAAGAGTTAGATCACATGAGATATAAATCTACCACATATTTCAAACAAATATTATGGGTATGGAATATATGAATGTGTAGATTGTATGAACCTGGTGAGCAGTGAGCAGTGAGCAGTAGGCATAGTGAGCAGTGAGCAGTGAACAGTGAGAATTTAGTGCTGGTCCCGGTTATACAGTTGTGCGATTGTGCAAAGTGCATTAAACTAGTATCATCTCGCACCACACCTGGCCATCCAGGGTATCCAATAGCTATTAAAGAGGAGAGGGCGTGCGACTTAACACGAGAACAATAGCGATGAACGCCGGCCCAACATTAGATAGGGTACTTTCTATGGTGGATCTAATACAGTATAGTTAAATTTGTTTCAGATTTTATTCAGATCTTGTTCAGATCTTGTTCAGATCTTGTTCACATCTTGTTCACATCTTGTTCACATCTTGTTCACATCTTGTTCACATCTTGTGGATCCAGAGAGCTAACAAGTGCTCTCCACGCCTCATGTTTCTCAACAGGATACAGTTGTAAATAATCAAGTAACGATAGTACCATTGTTATTCTCTTGAAGACGACGGTGAGTGATTTTTTGGTTCAAACACAAGTGTCACAGTCGGCATGAGTGGCATACCTGATCGCATCATAAATGTTCCATATAACCATAAGTGTTTGTAATGACACTATGACTATGGTGCTCATGTCTTACAAACCACTCCCCCAATTTAATATAGTTCATATGGACTACTCTCGATTTTCTATAGTAAATAGAGACTCTCTCTGCTATGTTCTTTATAACGTGTTTTAACCTAAACTTGTATTCGTTGATGGTTCCTCAACGAGAGGAACCGGAGTGGTGTATATACTTAGAGAGAAACGTGGCACCGAAAAACTCTCCACCAGAACAATGGGTAAACATTGCTCCAGAGTAAACAAAAGGGGCCATCAATGCGCGAAGTGTCGTTCGTGATGGCCAGAAACGCCGTGATACGGTGTTTGCAGTGGTCATGGCTGGGATCATACATCGTAGGCTTCATAATGTCTCTATAGGCAGTGTCCTACCCATAGTGGATCTAACACCCTCGATTCTATAGTATATAGAGACTCCCTCCTTACCGAAGATTGTAGCAAGCGATATTTCCTTTGGGGACATGTGGATTGAGGTTCTTAGGAGTTATTTACAGGACACTAACGACGAAGAACACTTTCGTGATAGTTTGTGACTTATATAGACGTCGAGGTAACCCCAAAAGGTTGGTTGTGGTGCAAAGAAAACAGGCATAGCAGCAAGGGCAGCATCCAAGGACTGAATACATCTGTACGTGAAGAAACAGTATTAGCTCCAGTTGATTTGAGTCAATTGAAAGCCTCTAAAACAACCTCGCTCCTTGTCTTAAGACTTTGGTCTTGTAAGGTACAATTTACATATCCCTGTATAATAATAGATACTTAAACAATTATTGACACTAAAATAAGTATCCAAAGGTTCAAAAATGGGACTATAACAATAAAGCAGCAAAGCCCAAAACACATACACCAAGGGCATTCTTGGAAGCTGAATTGACAAATGGTTCAACAGTAGGCCTTTGAATGGACTTGGTGCCAGTTTTTTCTCCATTTCCAGAATTTCTGGATTTGTCTTCAACTTTAGCACTACCAGCCTTTAACTCGGAAGCTTCTGACTCACCTGGCTTAGATGACTTTGGTTGACTTGGCTTGGAACCTTGTTTCTGACCATTAGTTTGGTCTTGGATTTTCTTTGGGCCTGGAGTGTCCTTTGCCTTACCAACTGTTGTGGCCTCTGGGACAATACACTTTCCAGTCACAGTCAATGTGGTACCAGCTTGGACAGTCTTGGTGGATGGAACACACTTTTCATCGCACACAATCATGGTCACGGTGGTTGGCTCTGGACAATACGTGGTGTAGTCGGTATATGTCTTCCATACCTTAGTCTGGGAACCTTTCAAAGTGTCTTTTTTCAAAGTGTCTTCTTTCAAAGTGTCCAAGGATTCGGCTTCTTCCGTCTTGTTGGGTTTAGCATTGGAGGAGTCAGGTACCGTGCCCTTAGAAATCTCTTGCTTTGATCCAGAAGATTCCAATTCGGATCCAGACTCTTGAATATTGGTGCCTGCAACTTCGATACTTGGTCTGGCTTCGTCGGACATAACGTCCGATACCTTGGAATCAGTCGCATGATCGTCTTTATTCCCTTTAGCAGTAGAGTTTGTACCCTTAGTTTCGAGCTTTTTCTCCGGTGTCTTTGTCGTATTTTGAGAGCTCTTATCAGGAGTAACTTCCTGGTTGGTCTTTCCAGTTGAATTCACAAGAGAAGGTTCTTTGACTGGTGGGATTTCTGGTTTCCATCCCGGCACAGTCTCTGTTACCTTGTCATAAGGCAAAAAGTATACATCTTCTTTTGCACAGTTCAGATAAGTATCTCCTGGATGACTGATGAATAACGCACGCTCGTAGTCCAGTTTGAGCCCACACAAGTAGAACTCATGGTCCACATTTCCGTTCTTGTCAACATTAAACACAGCTGGGTTATCAGTACGACCAACAAGAAGATTGCCTTCATCGAACATAACGAATCCAGGAGTAGGGCCATATTTGGTCGTGGCAATTCCATCAATATACTCGAACTCGGGGTAGCTTTTGGACTTATCATAGTAGAAATGACTGACGTTATCCTTAAAGAGTCTGGTGGAAAGTGGAACAAAGGAACCATCAACTTTCAAGAGAAATACCAATGGGAATTTGGGAGAGTGTGAGTCTAACCCTGTTTTTCTGGTATCATCTTTTGGATATTGGTTGACTTCCATGGTAATTTTAGCTTCAGCAACAGTTCTAGGTACACGATCAATTCCTACCACAGGCATGGTCGTTAAGGGCCAATTGATTCCTCTTTCGTAATAATGAAGTTTTATTTCCACAGCTTGACAACCTTCGGATTTCTGGTAGTAGAGTTTCTTATCGTTATTGCACACATATATCTTCTTCTCCAGAACCACATTTCCCTCACCCAAAGTTATTGGTTTCAGACATGGGCTCTTGAAAATGGCCACTGAGGACTGTTCAAAACAAGCGAATCCCGGGATATTTTTGTTCCGACTAACAAGTTGCTTATTCACAATCTCGAAGTCGAGTGGATATTGCAAATCGACATTATAAAGAAGAGAATATGAGTCTTGATTCGGGCCCACATAGTCGATGGTGAGCGGGTACCAGACGCCTTCTAAGACGATGAACAAGCCCAATGGATTATCTGCGGGTACCGTTAAGAAAGTCGCCGTTTCATCTTTATCTTCTCCAAACAAAATCTTCCTAGTTTTCCGGTCGAAAGGCACGAGGTAGACATCCCAGTTTATACAGCCCAGAGATTGTGCACCAGTCACAGGCATCACAGTCTTATATACCGTAGAGTTAGAAGAGCCCAAGATATATTTCGAGTCTGTACAGGAGGTAAAATTTTCCGACAAGTGGGGTCCTATAAATCTGGTAAATGTGTGTCTGTTTCTCGTTTTTTGTAAGGTAAGGGGCTTAAAGAGATTTAAGCTCAAATACCTAGACGGAGAAATATTAGTAGAGACCAATGAGTTAGATTGCGCATGAGTGAACTCCACCGGAACACCCAAGGGGTGTCCCCAAACCAATGGAACTTCCTCCGATGCTGAGCTTGCAGCTTTAAAAGGGAAAGAGAGCGGGTAGAATGCGTCATGACCTTTTAGCACGAGCACCTTTGGGAGTTTGGAGTTGGCATGGACAGTGGCTGCGAAAACAAATGACACCAACAAGACTAAGAAGTTCATTTTCGGGGATTTTCACAGTTTCAAAAGGGAATGAATTTTTTTTTGGTTTTTCTCTGTTCTTAATTGATTAAGTTTTGTTTTTGTCTGATTTCTGTCTTATTCTGTCTTATTTCTGTCTCAATTGTTTTGTCTTTTTACTTTATTTTTCGAGGGAAAAGAACTGGCTTTATAGTTAGTGGAAACAATAATGGTTTTTATAATAAACTAAAAATAGAAAATAGAGAAAAAAATACAATTAAAAAATAATTGAAATAATAGGAATAATTGGCCTTGTATAACAGAAACCGGCATATAACACCAGGGGCTATTGTATTTTTTTGTCTTGCTTTGAAAACATTGCTACATTCACAATCTGTGGCTGCTTAAGGGAAATAAAGACGTGAATGCCTAGATGCAGAATCCAGATCCTACCAAGAAAATATCTTACCTTAGATATTTTTTGTCTGGCGACGTGTCCCATTGTCGCATGGTTGCCTTACTGCAGGGCCACGGGTCGCCTTGTCGCATTGTCGCATTTTCTACTAAGCTCCACATCACCCGTCCCCCTTCTCCTCTTCCTCCACCTGTAAATACCAAAAAGAAATACCAAAGGATATTTCTGGAGGATAGTACTGGAAGATAGATAAACCAGAGGATATTACTACTAGAGTTTATTATATAACAAAGGATATTACTACTAGAGTTTATTACATAACAAAGGATATTACTGTTAGATCCACCATAGGCAGGGTCCTGCCTATGAAGGTATTATGAAGCCTCTCAGTCCGATTGTTACAATGGTGATACGGCGTTTGGCCATCTATACACGAAGCGCTCCGATGGCTCCTTTCGAATATTCCAGAAGCAATACTTCCATTGTTCTGGTAGAGAGTTTTCCGGTAACACGTTTCTCTCAAAGGTATATAAGCCTCCTCGGTTCCTCTCTTTGAGGAACCATCAACGAATATAAGAAGTTAGGCATAGATGTATTAAAGAACATAACAATTACTACTAGAGTTTATTGTATAACAAAGGATATTACATACCAATGGATAGTAAATCTAGGAATAGTACATACTACAGGATATTAAGAGAGGATGTTAAGAGCGGATGTTTTCAACCTATGTTTTAGTATATATTGATATACAGGGATATGTAAGTTTGTACCTTACAAGACCAAAGATGTGCCGAGAGTTTTCACCCACTGGTGACCTGCACATAATACTTCACTAGTCTGCATGCCATGCATCTGCGAAGTTCCTTGACTCCGTACATGTTAACGCGTGGATGGAAACTGAAAAAGGAGTCACACGTATGGAGCGGCTAGCGATAATATGCAGGATGCCGGACGAGTCGCCGGGCCGCGTGAGAAAAGATCTCGGCGATCTATAGAGAAGTGAGTTCTTCCGTAGGGTCAAGTGATGGGGTGGACTGGACCCAAATCATATTCAATAAACGTAAGTCTGAAAACTAAAAGTACACGCTAGGTACTTGTTGACAGATGTTAATAGAGAATGTTAGTAGAGGGTATANAAGTACACGCTAGGTACTTGTTGACAGATGTTAATAGAGAATGTTAGTAGAGGGTATAAATAGACGATAGTACATGGTAAGGATACCAATAGAGGATAGTGTTGAGGGTTGTGTTATAGTGCACTCCCATAAGCTGGAACAGTTATCTGTGGGAACATGCGACATATGACTGATGAGCATGAGGGTGCTGCATATGTGCACGTACTGCATGTTACTGTGATGATCCAGATGAAACAATGT
>NKZD01001473.1:0-23196 GCA_002370635.1 Metschnikowia cerradonensis
ATTTTTGACTAAGATCATTTTTGACTAAGATCATTTTTGACTAAGATCATTCTTGACGAACATCATTCTTGACTGACATCATTCTTGACGAACATCATTCTTGACTGACATCATTTTCGACTAACATCATTTTCACTAAGAGTGTCATCAACTCTGGTATAGTAGTACTCATTTTATGGCTTGTATTCTCAACTGTGCGACTTCTTGACTAGATAATCCATCTTGTCAACAAGTACCTAGCGTGTAGGGAGTCAGAGTAGTTCGTGGATGCGTTGTATGCAGACCAGTGATGCGCCGTGTGCAGGTTCCTAGTGGGTGAAAACTCTTCACCAGCCTCGCACCCGCTAATCCACTTTGGTCTTGTAAGGTACAACTTACATATCCCTGTACATCAATACATATACTAAAACATAGGTTGAAACATCTTGTGCGACTCATATAGACTGGAAGATCTGTCTGTGGTCTATCTCGATCCCTCTCGAAATGAGCATTAAAAGATGCAACAAATTCATTCACACCTTCCATCCGCTCAGTTCATTTAGTGGAGTAGTTGATTAATGGAACTTGAAGGTTAATTTACTGCAAAATATATATGGCCGAGAAGAAGAAATTATGAGATGAACGCGGAGACGTTCTTGGAGTTGGAGATGAGAAGGTATAAGCATTCGCTCCAAGCACAGTGAATTTTTCTGATAGAATTTTAGGGGTATTCCAATTGAATAGTAGCAGATCATCAAAATGAGAAAGTATAAGATGTTTTGAATACTTTGAATCCTTTGAATACTTTGAATACTTTGAATTCTTTGAATCCTTTGGATTCCTTGGATTCCTTGGATCCCTTGAATTCCTTGGATTCTTTGGATTCTTTGGATTCTGTCCTTCTGCACCGTATTTTTGTTGCAAGATAATAGTTAGTAGTGTATAATAGTGAAATAGTGTATTGTATTACGGTATAGTGTATTATGATCTAGTAGTATTGTAGTGTGGTGGCAGGTCTTATTGAAGGTTCGGTCGGATAGTCCGACGTCAATGGAAGACATTGTTGGATGCTACTCGACGTGAAGAGAGTGGGACTCTAGAAAACTCTTACGCCAACAAATACGACGTACTGTCTGCTTCAAGCTTGGATCGGGAACTAGATCATGTTTGTGAGCAGTATACCCGTGTTCCGATAAAGATGGCATGTGCGGTTGGCCAATGTTTTGGCAGCACAGAAACCTGAAATGAATGGGCGATTCCTTAGATCAAGAAGGCAAAGTCGGATTAGGACTGTGTACCTAGACGGAGCAACGGTTGAAGGGGGAGTATTGTGAGGTGTTAATTGGAGAATTATCTCAAACAACTCGCCATTTCAGGGGGAGTATATTTCGATGTCGATGATTCGAGTGTGAGCCACTTCGAGAATAGAGAAACGGAACTGGCGCGATATTTGATTCGTGGTTGATCGATTTGTTGAAGATTGATTAAGTTCAGACTCTAGAAGCTCAACCGAATCAAGCCGGAAAAATGTCCTGAGGTGTTTTACAAATTGCCACGCGTCCGAGGAGAACTTTGGAACGAAGTGCGTGAAAAAGCTATGGGTGCTCATGATACGAATCGATCCTTTGAGTGGGTCGAATTACCAAAAGGGCCGAAATTAAGACGTGCCAAGTGGGTATTCGTACTGCAGGATAATGGTCTATACAAGGCAAGGCATACGAAAGAAGGAAACAGGTTACATGACGCATAGATATTTGTTACCAATCCATTGAATGGAAAGAAAGTTCCGACGATTAGAAAACATGTCAGGAAGATATGGAGTGTTTGTTGGACGCAGGTCTAGAACGAATACAGGTACAAGACAGTCGAGGACTAGGTATCTAGTCATGGTCATCCGAAGACAACAGTTTATTGGTCAACGCTCACCGAAAGAGTTTGGAAAGGCAGGCAGCAACAGGCTCGCTCAACGCCAAGAATTTTCAGACCGATAGACATGAGTTAGGAAATGTTCTATCTGAGGGGGAGTGTGGAGCTTGCGAGACATCTGTACCTCATGATCACGTGCCAGAAGGCACGTGAGCGAAGTTCAGGCTCACGTTTCCTACGGGAACGTGAATAGAGGAGCATGCAAGTAATAGACGTAACACTTGATGCATGTGCAGATGAGCACGTTTCTAACACAAGGAGGAAATGGTTGCTAGGAGGAAATTACCGCTAGGAGGATTATTTAAGTTAACCTGCATATTGGCTGCTATGCAGGCCAATATGGCTTGTCCTATAAGGAGGGGGAATCCGCGTCATTAAGACAGTGCGGATAAGTAGATCTGTCACGGTGACCCCAGGTTGAGCTTATAGAAATCTAACAAACGTTATCACCCTTCCACAATTGCAGGCGCAAAGCAGTAAGCGCCAACAAAACGGACGGAACCTAACTGGTTTCCTTGTTATCCTGTATACAACAACTTGTTAGGAGTTATGTAATCATTCATATTGTATTGGTTTGTTTAATTTTGCTAGTGTGGTTTGAATCGTTTTACCGCGCTGGTTTGAACCATTTTGTCTTCTTGGTTCGAAACATTTTGCTGCGCTGGTTTGAATACTTTTGAAAAACACTGTAGTATATAGTAAGACTAATATACAGGAATAGTAGATGTAGATTCTTTAAATCCAGCTCAGCTGGGGAATCAGGTGGCCCATAGAGTAGCCATGGTTTAAGGTCCAGAGATCTCTTTTGACTGTGAGATACGGATCTCATTGTTTCATCAAGATAAGTGAACACTTGAGTTGAGGTGTTTACTTCAGACATAGGCGGAGCCTCAAGGTCAGTACAAGGAGATCTGGTGGGTCTGGATCTGGGAGGCATCTTGGTATGTCACCCTAGGGGTAGAGATATTCGATTAGTTAACTTATGAAAGGTGTAGCGTAGGCCTCATCATATATATGGGAGTCGGCCTTCACTGATCTTGATTGTCCTGACAACCAAGGGTAACCAAGGGTGAGGAAACTAGTAGAGACGTGCCCTGCAAGCCTAGAGCGCCGTGCACGCTCTTATTCGGTGCTATTTTCCAACAGTAGATAATTTAAATTAGTATAGTATATAATAAGACTAATATACAGGAATAGTGTATTGTAGTATAACTGTAGAGTGGTAAAGTAGTTTTTAGTGTGGTGAAGTAGTTTGTAGGGGCAGTTTGTAGGGGCAGTAGTTTTTAGAGTGCAATATATATATATATTCATAGGCTTCAAGTCTATAAATTTGTTTCGGAGAAAAATTCAAGAAAAAGTGGTAGAACTTGGTGGTTTGTAGAGTACAGTTGTTTCTAGTGGTGCAGTTGTTTCTGATGGTGGTGAGGTCGCACTTGGAAGTTCGCATATTCTCATATTCTCACATTTTGCACCCATTGAGACATAACCATACAGTGTTTTTCAAAACTATTCAAAGCAAGTCGCCAAAATGCTTCGAACCAAGAAAATAGAATGGTTCAAACCAGAGCCGCAAAATTAAACAAACCAATATAATTCAAAAATTTCGTACCCCTTTGAACAGTCTTTCCAACCAAATGGATAAGTGGTTATATACAGGATAACAAGGAAACCAGTTCAGTTCCATCCGTTTTTCACCCTTGATTAATACTGCAACACTTCTGTCCCAAAAGTAGTACCATGTGATATCAGGCAATTGCTTAGATTTAAGATTTCATAAAATTGAATTTTAATAAAAGTTGGTGTGAAACATTACGCCATTTGGTTTGAAAGACTGTGCGAAGGGGTGCGAAGGGGTACGAAGGGGTACGAAACTTTTTAAATTATTGGTTTGTATTATTGGTTTGTTTAATTTTACTTGTGTGGTTTGAATCGCTTTGCCGCGCTGGTTTGAATAGTTTTGAATATAGATCAGATCACTCCAGATCCGCAATGACAGTTGCGTCACCAGGAGGTCCATTAATTAACCAGGGTGTGACAATGACTCATACTATAATACACTGATCTCATAGTCTCATCAAGATATGAAAACACTTCTTCTAAAGTGTTTAGTTCAGGAGGAAGAGGAGAAGAGTTGTCAATGCTTGTTGAAGCATCATCAATACGAGTTCTTTGTATGATCAATACAAGATCTTTGTATGATCAACACGAGTTCTTTGTATCATCAATACAAGATCTTTGTATGATCAACACGAGTTCTTTGTATCATCAATACGAGTTCTTTGTATGATCAATACAAGATCTTTGTATGATCAATACGACATCTTTGTATGATCAATACGAGTTCTTTTGGTGGGTCTGGTTTTTGGAGGCATTTTGGTATACCTCAGGCAGTTGATGTTCGATTAGTTATCTAATAGAAAACGTGGCGAAGGCCTCCTTATATATGTGGGAGTTGGCCTTCATTGATCCCCGGTTGATCCTCGGATCGGATCCTCCGTTGGTCGCCTCGGCTGGTCTAACAACCGAAGCTTGGGAAAATATCCGTACAATGCTCTACAAGCCTAGAGCACCATGCGCGCTCTTAGTCGGTGTTTTTCAAAATTATTCAAACCAGCGCGACAAAATGTTTCGAACCAAGAAGACAGAATGGTTCCAACCAAATGGCGTAATGTTTCACACCAATTTTTATTAGAATTCAATATTCTGAAATCTTAAATCTGGACGATTGCCTCTTATGGTATTACATTTGGGACAGAAGTCTTGCAGTATTAATCAAGGGTGAAAAACGGACGGAACTGAACTGAACTGATTTCCTTGTTATCCTGTATATAACAACTTGTCCAATTGGTTTTTGAAAGATTGTGTGAAGGAGTACGAAGCATTTTGTTGCGCTGGTTTGAATACTTTCGAATGTTGAGAATGAGCAATGACTGATCATTCCAGAAATGGAAGGCGCGCTCTTAGAAAGTATAGAGTGTGCTTCGCCTTCCTTTGGTGATTCTTGATGAAGGTTTAGCACCAGCATAAAGCATGTTGAAGAAGGTTTAGCTTCAGTGAAAGACTGAAAGTCTAGCAGAGTTCCTGGACTATATAAGTTGGAACTCTTAGTCTTAGTATGAGTTGTATGTTTGTATGAGTTGTATGTTTGTATGAGTTGTATGTTTGTATGAGTTGTATGTTTGTATGAGTTGTATGTGTTGTATGAGTTGTATGAGTTGTATGTTTGTATGAGTTATATCTCTAACTATGTCTTGAGTATCATATATGTTACTCTGACTAATCCAAACCGTCTTAAGTATAACTATCAATCCTCTAGCGGTTATTACCACTTTGTAGCTGTTAGTATCAATCCTTCAGCTGCTCGTATCACCCTCTGGCTGCTAGATCATTAGATTAGAGTCTAGTTGATAGTCGTAGTACTAACTAGAACTCGAACTAAATCAACAAGCAAACTCACCCCCAAGAAGTTTCTATAGGCACATAAAATTTATTGAGCCATATTTAGTGAGCCATAGTTTTGAGCCGTATTTTGTGCTGCAATAATGTTCGCATTTTCGGGGGGAAAGCTGTTCTTATATATTCCTCTGAAAGCAGAATTGCAGCCAACGCATGCGCATGACGCCGGTGATAAGCGAGCTCTGAAACCGCCACCCAAATTTACAGCCACCCAAGTTTACAGCCACGAGAATATAAAAGGAGAAGTGCCCCCCCTGGCCTTCAAGTTTTTCTTAACCAATTTTCTTCCTGACCACAAGTAATGCTAAGATTACAGGCTAGCCAATTCTACGATTCCCAGGCCAGGCAATCTATGCTCAGACCAGTGAACGCTTCAATTCCAAGTCCACAGAAACTTGAAAGGTCTTCAAGTCACAAGAGCATTCTTCCTAGTGTTAATTAATCAATCAGAATGTTATCTGGGAAGACATCACAATGTCTTCTACTCCCAGACCCACCAGAAACAGCTCTCGTGTAACTCCTCAAGTATACACATACATTGATGAGACTATGAACTTTATGAACACCAATAAGCACAGTCCTCGGGACTGACTCCATGGCTATTGAAAGGACCACCTGATGTGCCCGAGTTGCGGGCACATGAGGAGTTAAGTCATCTACATTGAAACATACTGCATACAAAAAAAAAGAAAAAGAAAAAAAACACTCATGTGCAGTCATCCAAGATCCAATCTAGTAATACTTTTTTCCAGGAACGTTATCCAAAAAACATTCTCCAAAAAAACATCAGTGAATGACTTAGACATACGTTGATTGATTTTTGTATACACTCTTGGCTTTTTTTTTTTTTTTTTGCAGTTTTCCATGAATCTGTCTGTTCTTTCCAAAATGCACTATAATTTGAAACCACTCTGTAACGAATCTGAAACCTCTAATTCTACAAGAAACACCACTCAATATAGCTCAATATATTTGATGTGACACTCTGAAACTAACTTGAATCAAATCTAAAACCGCCCTAAAACAAGTCTGAGACACTACAAAAAAACCTGGAACCATTCTTGAAATGTTATGTTCTTCTACAAATATTTAATGGTAACCACCTGCATATAACCCCCTCCCCCCTCCATCTCGAATTCCACCAATTCCACCAATTCTACTCAAGAAAATCCCCAAGAAAAACCACTAAAACACCACTTTAGACTTCTACAGGACGGCCATAAAACAGTGAGTCTACTAAAAACTCACTCTTGGCCATCTGTGCCCCAATGTCCCGGTACCCTTTCTCTCCAACACATTGATCCTCGTAGATCACGTGCACAGCCCCATTTTTGAGCAAACTATCCTTGGCTGTTTGCCAGGAAAACCGGACTAGGCCGAAAAACCACCCGAAAACTTTGTCCACATGACCGTGGAGCCATTTGCTGGTGTTCGGGTCCAGGGGGTACCCCAGCCCAAGCTGATGTCCCTTCAAAAGGTCCAAAGTTTCTCCGTACCACTTCAAATTCATATCTCTGGTTACTTTGGCCACCACAGACGCCGTACTGACTATCGGGTAAATGCTATCTGCCTTTTTCGTGACCACAATATCAATTCCGGGGAAAAAACGCCGGAGTTTGGCCTGGTAACTTGCAGGGGGTCCCACAGTATCCACAAAAATGCTGGTCACGTGCACCCCCTTAGCAAGGATCTCCTTGATGAGCTGGATGGTGGTATCGTGGGCCTGCTCGTTCAAATTGTATGCTCCTGCACCTAGCACACTCCGGAGCATGCCGTTGCTGATATCTTTGGCAGTCATTGTGCAGGCTGCCCAGCCCACATTCTGATAGAGTTCATGGGTTGCGTCATGTAGCTTTTGGAAAAGATCTGAGCGTACATGATCTTTAAGCACTTTGGAGTCCGCAAACCCGTACCTCTTGAGTTCCGACTGGTAGCTTTCCAAGCAGTACGAAACTCCGTACACCATGGGGCCTAGAACGGGGCCTCTGCCTGCTTCATCCACACCGAGAACAATATTGGAGTTTGGGTTTTCTTGGATTTTCTGGGGGATTTCCGTGTGGTAGGTGTTGGAGGAGAACCGGAGCTTATCTTGTATGCAGGTCACCGTATTAGGCCACCAACCTCCCTCTTGAGTCAGCACCTCCTGTTCCTCATTCAATTTTCTTCTTTTGGTTTCAGATGCAGGTTCGATATTTGGGTCTTCATTGGCGACGGGGTCCAATTCCGGGGTACCGGTTTCTTGGACTTGGGACGCGTCCGAGGATTCCTTCCCAATCCGGTCCATACTGATGTTCGTGTACCCACCAGTATCCTGCATAATTTCCCCGGAACTCAAATCCATCTCTTCGGTCGCCATCGTCGGTTTCTATGTGTATGGTCGACTGTAAGCGAAAACGTCTTTGGATGTACTTAGACGTGTTTTGGATGCGTTTGGACGCGCGAGTGAGATGCATCCTGCATAATGTGCAATATCCTGCATATTAGCTCAACCACCTCTTGGTCGTTTCATACGTTAAAAACGTAATGCATGTGGCCGGAAGAACGCGGAGCACATTTGCACTGATGCCTTTGTAGAAGCCGCCAAGGCGGTCCTGAAGGTAGATGCGGCTCGTGACCGTCCATACGTTCCGAGGCTCGTGTTCAAAGTTGTAGCTCTGCATCTGCGACCTCACCACCTGCGTAGGGTATAAGAGGGCCATACTGACGGTCTTGGACATGGCGGAGGCAGCAAGGTACTGCAGGAAAGCAAGGCCGGGCCCGTCTTCCCGGGCAAAGTAATTCTTTGCATGGTCGTAGAGCGTAAATTGGAGACCGGCCTGGATCACGTGAAAAAGAGATGGGACGGTGCCACTCCAAAATGTCCGGATCCCCTCCGTATGCACTATCTGCCGGATGCCGTCCCATACTGAGCGGTACGAATTGACCTGGGCACGCAGCGTACTTAGTATCCGGGTTTTCAAAAGCCATATTGGATTCGTAAGGATGGAAGCTATGGCACCTGCACTTGAAGAGGCGGCAAAATAGTATACAGTGCCATCAGGGGCAGTGAAATACCGCTTGGTCTCTGCATATAGACTGAAGTAGAGCCCCCAGGCGGAAACATTGCCAAAAAGATTGGGCCCTATGCCTCGGTAATATTGGCGGGCCACTTGGCGAGCCAAGGGCCCTTTTTTCCCGTTTCTTTCCCACTCGTTTCGGGCATCTGCTGAGATTTGCCCAAGCACACTTTTCACCAGAGAAAAATGCCCCGGAAAATGGTGTTTCGAGAGCTGCAAACGCACCTTTACAAGGTCTAGAGGTTGTGTTATGACTGTACTGGCAAATCCGGCAGTTAGACCTGACACAGCCTCACGTTGGCGATCGGAAAGTGGCATGGTGGGTAAAGATGTGGAGTTGATGTGATGTGCGGGAGGTCACGTGAGAGTCACATGAGCACCAGAATCACCAACTAACTTTCACCACCACCTTCACCATTACAAAGTAGCTAGTATTTGGTAGTATCTCTACAATAGCTGTTTTATTAATATGCACTACTCAAAGCTCCAATGAATTATATTGAGTGTCTGGACTTTTCTTAGGATCTCTTTTATGCAGTACCTGCAGTACCTACAGTACTACGAGAGCAACACTGACCACTAATAACACGATGTCACTATTAACAGACAAATGGTTCTGTGCACTACTAGGGACTGCTAGGGACTACGAGGGCAGAGCGATCCGAGCGTTGACAGTCTCGAAGCATATTGTAAGTGTTTTGTTCTGATGGGGAATAGACAAGCATTGGGAGTCATAGGGAGCATTTGGGCATGGTTAATAGGAACAGATTGGAAGAGCGAAGCCTTCCAGCCGCTTTGAACCTCGTCTTAGACTTTTTTCTTGTAAGGTATAACTTACACATCCCTGTATAATACATCCCTGTATAACACACCTAGTTCCACCTACAATGGTAGACACACTACCCATAGAGGTATCTTCGAGCCTACGAATGCCAATGACCCATGCAGTCACCATAACCGTGATTTAGACCCATCCATTCACCATAACACGTGACATGATGTTTAACCACTATGTATTATAGACTATACTACCATACTACCATACTACCATACTACCATACTACTGTTATGTTCTTTAATACATCTATGCCTAACTTCTTATATTCGTTGATGGTTCCTCAAAGAGAGGAATCGGAGCGGCTTATATACCTTTGAGAGAAACGTGGAACCGAAAAACTCTCCACCAGAACAATGGAAGTATTGCTTCTGGAATATTCGAAAGGACCATCATAGTACTTCATACAACAATTGCCGATGGTCGAGATACGGCGTATGCAATGCCCATTGTAACAATCGGACTGAGAGGCTTCATAATACCATCATAGACAGGGTCCTGTCTATGGCGGATCTAACAGTTAGGGCTAGATAGAGATAGAGTTAGAGTTAGAGTTAGAGTTAGAGTTAGAGTTAGAGTTAGAGTTAGAGTTAGAGTTAGAGTTAGAATTAGAGTTAGAGTTAGAGTTAGAGTTAGAATTAGAGATAGAGATAGAGAGAGAGATAGAGATAGAGACAGAGATAGAGAGAGAGTTAGAGATAGAGACAGAGTTAGAGATAGAGATAGAGACAGAGTTAGAGATAGAGATAGAATGGAGGTAAATACAGGGAGTTAAGTATAGGTCTACTTTATTCTCAATTTTGTAAAGTACAGTGTATCTCTTTTTGGATATTCTGAAGTATTAGTGTGGGCGTAGTACTAGTAGCAGTAGTGGTACTAGGAGTAGTAGTATTGGTAGTACTGGTAGTAGTATTGGTAGTACTGGTAGTAGTACTGGTGGTACTAGGAGTAGTGGTACTGGTGGTACTAGGAGTAGTACTGGTGGTACTAGGAGTAGTACTGGTGGTACTAGGAGTAGTAGTACTGGTGGTACTAGGAGTAGTACTGGTGGTACTAGGAGTAGTACTGGTGGTACTAGGAGTAGTACTGGTGGTACTAGGAGTAGTGGTAGTATTAATTAGTAATAGTGGGTACTCATAGTAAGTACTAGGTCAGAGTTGAGGGCTTAACAAACTGTATGCATCGGATGCTGAAAATATGTGCCTTTAAAAGTGGCGGAGTGATTCAAGTTTTGACCAGGAACTGGGCCATCGGAAATATCGAATAAACTTCTGATTTGGTTATCGAATAAGCTTCTGATTTGGTTATCGAATAAGCTTTTGATTGGGTTATCGAATGAGCTTTTGATTGGGTTATCGAATAAGCTTTTGATTGGGTTATGGAGTATACTGTTTTTTTTGGGACTAGGAGCTCCGCTTTTGGCTCTTGCATATGCATCTGCACACTGGCCGATCCACTTCGTTTTTGGTACCTAAGTCAGCGTAATCTGGGGAAGGAAAGAAGTACACTTTATAGTACTAGTTTCCGGACTGGAGTGGGGATCTAAGAGCAGCTTAAGATTGAAGTTTGTTCGGAGTTAGAAGTCCGGTTGTAAATTTCTATATATGGCCCCCAATATCGCCCCAAATCTGCTCTTGCATAATCTAACGGTCAGCTTTTGGAATCCCTAATTTTTTTTCCCGCCCTCGGGCGTGGGCGTACTGCTTCTTGTCTAGAGACCATTGTGGCATCCTAATTAGGTAAGTGTCTCAAACTCAAGATGCGGGAACTTTCGCACCCAAAATCACGCATGCTGGGCCTTGCAGCGAAAGTACATGCGTTGAAGATGTGCATGCAAAGACGATTGCAAACTATATAAAGTGGGCTTTTCTTCGACCATTTTAATTCATCATCAATATCAACTACAATGGCTGCTCCTCAACAAACTTCTAAGAAATCCACCGCTGCTCCAAAGGACAACTTCTGGACCCTCAAGACCAAGTACGGATGGTCTCCAGCCTGTGTTATTGCTTAAATTCTGAGCTACCAGGAAGTGTGTGGAGTTTTATAGTCTAATAAAGGGCATCTTTGCCCTACTGAACATATATTTCAATACAAAACATACTTGAAACGTATAGAAACGGTCTGACTGTCTAATTGTCTAATTGTGTAAACTGTCCAATCTGTCTAATCTGTCCAATCTGTATATTTGTCTAATCTGTGTATTTGTCTAATCTATCCATCTGTGTATTTGTCTAATTTGTCCAACTGTCTAATCTGTCCAAATAGTTCTAATCTCGTACACTTAAGCTTTACTAAGATGATTATTTAGTCGATATAATACTTACACAATCTTAAAGTTGGTCATGGTCTAATTCTCCACATCCTTGCTATGTACTGACTATACTGAATATACTGAATATATACTGTCCATACTGTACTATCTAGAAGTTTTGAGGCACATCACAAGGTGGATATGTATAGTAACATTCTATCAAATCTATAGTGTACTAGGAACAATCTAGAGGTGGAGTTGCTTCATTAATTTACAAGAAACGGTGAATGCACTAATCATATACTTTTGCTAATAGGTCATTCAATTCTATTAATAGAACATAGTCATGATACACTGCTACTACTACTACTATACTACTACTACTACTACTACTATACTACTACTACTATACTACTACTACTACTATACTACTACTACTACTATACTACTACTACTACTATACTACTACTACTACTATACTACTGACTACTGACTACTGACTACTGACTACTGACTACTGACTACTGACTACTCATGATACCAGACAACTCTGGGCATTCAGTAACGGTAAAATGGTACCAATCAATAGATCAATCGATGACCAGTGAACAGTATGAACAGTATCAACCGTATGAACAGTATGAACAGTGTATGATCGTCTATGAGATGTATTCACTGTTCATATATAACTACTGAGTTATATCACATTCATGGAGTAGTATCAGTATCAGTATGAGTATCAGTATGAGTATGAGTAGGGAGTACAGTGAGAAGTATCAACGCGTTTGAGTGGGTAGCGTTAAAATAATCTAGAGTGATTACTCTAAGTAGCATGAATTGCTTTTACTCCTACTCTACTCCTACTCTTACTAATTCTACTACTCTTACTAATTCCACTACTCACAGTAATACTACTACTACTCACAGTAATACTACTACTACTCACAGTAATACTACTACTACTCCTGCTCATAATATGAACTTACTCCACTACAAACTTTACCATATAGTGTCAATGACACCAAAAACCACCATGCTCAATCCTTGCAAAGATTTTATCTTCCCCCAAATGTGGAAAAAAGTTCTTCACTAAGGCTTTGAGCTTTCTAACTAGCAGTAAAGGCATCGACTGAAGAAGATCACGGTAATAATGCTTCAAATAAAGAAATGTGTTGATGGCATGAGCCCTGTGAGTCAATCCAAGCCTCTGAATGTTGGTGCTATGGAGTAAACCCACCAATTTCTCCATTTCTTTATCCCAATTCAAGTGTTGTAGTGGAAAACAAAGGTATTTCATGTCAGTTTTCTCAAAACTTGACTGAGGAAACTGAAGATAGGGATGAGTCGAGAAACTAGGACGAAGTCTAAGGCAAAGAGACTTCTTTTTATTCACAGAAGAGTTCAGCACTTGACCAAACTCCTCAAGAACAACAGCAGCTATCCTAGCATCGTCGTCACTTCCAATAAAGATAGTCAAGTCATCAGCAAATGCACTGACGCGTGCCCAGACCTCGAAAAGCCAAAACCAAGCTTGTGGAAGATCCGAAACCCTCCTAAATTAGTGTTAAGGTTATAAAGCAATGGTTCAATGGCCAATACGAACAAAAAGGGAGATAAAGGATTGCCTTGCATCGTACCCCGTTGAAGAGCAAAGGGGTCGATCTGCTCTTTGTCCGGTTAATGTAGATGCGAGCCATCTGCTTAGTGCTTAGTCAAGAGAGTCATGACAGCAGTTTTAATTCCTTTGAGAAAGCCTCGTATTACCAAGACTCTCTCAATGTATTCCATGAGACACTGAGTCGAAGGCCTCTTCAAAATCCACCATTGCTATGCATCCATTTTTTATTGATATGGTCAATGATGCGCAGGTAGAGTAGAAGATTGCGTCCTTCTGCCACTCCATTCTATAGTTCTGTCACTCCATTCTATAGCTATCGAATGCATACGCCACACCCTCACAAGTTCTTTGAACTGCATGATGTTCAAGTGGATCAGTCTACCAGGAATGGACCCAGTTTGATAGTCGCCAATCATAGTCTGTGCAATTTTAAGCAGCCGATAAATCATTGATTGCTCCGCAGATGATCCTGAGGCTTGTATTTGTCAATGAAACAGGTCGAAAGTCCTTAATGTTGATGGCACGCGGCTTCTTTGGAAGTAGAGTGATAAGGACCTCCTTCATATGATCAGGAATGAATCCTTTTTTGAGTTTATTTAGTACTTGCAGGTGTACTGATCTCTCAAGTTGAACAGATAGTATAGCGTGGTTGGATAGTGTAGAGTGTAGAGTGTAGAGTGTAGAGTGTAGAGTGTAGACGTTAAGAGTGTAGAGTGTAGAGTGTAGAGTGTAGAGTGTAGAGTGTAGAGTGTAGACGTTAAGAGTGTAGAGTGTAGAGTGTAGAGTGTACAGTGTAGAGTGTAGAGTGTAGAGTGTAGAGTGTAGAATGTAGACGTTAAGAGTGTAGAGTGTAGACGTTAAGAGTGTAGAGTGTAGACGAGGTTATATGGACATTTATGATGCGATTAAGCTCCTAAATCTTGCCGACTGTAACACTTGCCCTTCATTTAAGAACTCTCATCGTCATCCTCAAGAAAGTTATAATAATTCTATCATGACTTGACTATCCCAAACTTTGCATGTTTCTATAAATGGTCTTCTTGATTATGCTCCAGCATACGACACGTCGCATTTCATTCTCAATTATTATTGATCGCTACTCACATTACATGATGGCAATAGAAGTTTAGATGTATTGCTGATAATACCATAAGCACTGTGAAAATTTCTTCTTCTATACCATGTGCGAGAATTTCCATTCAGTTAGGAGTTCTTTATGGTTATCTTGCTTCGCAGCATTTTTTCTTCGAAGGGGTTTCTCGCGCTTTCTCGCGCTTTCTTACACTCACCTATTCAGCCTATCAAAATTGTCCTACCGCATATTTGAACCAAACGTTCTTTTAATGGCCTTGAGACGGTTCGTGTTATTGCTTTCTATTATCACTGAGGAAATTCAGAAACCCCAAACTGGGTACACTATTTACATTTTTGGAGTGGTTGTTGAATAAATGAGACTATTTGTTTTTGCACCAACCTGATACTGTCAGACCCACCATAGGTAGGGATCTACCTATGGGGATATTGTGAAACCTCTCTGCCTGATACAATGGCTATTGTTAGTCAGCCTTCTAGTCAGCCTTCCAGTCAGCCTTCTAGTCAGCCTTCTAGTCAGCCTTCCAGTCAGCCTTCTAGTCAGCCTTCTACTTAGCCTTCTAGTCAGCCTTCTAGTCAGCCTTCTAGTCAGCCTTCCAGTCAGCCTTCTAGTCAGCCTTCTAGTCAGCCTTCTACTTAGCCTTCTACTCAGCCTTCTAGTCAGCCTTCTACTCAGCCTTCTACTCAGCCTTCTACTCAGCCTTCTACTCAGCCTTCCAGTCAGCCTTCTAGTCAGCCTTCTACTTAGCCTTCTACTCAGCCTCATTGTACGGAGTACTAGAATGAACTGAGGTGAGTACAACAATGATCGCTAAGGAGTTGTTCCGTAGCGATCTCTACTCTTGAAAAGTTATATAAGTAACTCACTTGAGGAATCATCAACGAATAAAGGTAACTTAGTACTTAACGTTATAACAAGAATCTAACAGATACAGTGTTTTTCAAAACTATTCAAACCAACACGACAAAATGATTCAAACCACACTAGCAAAATTAAACGAACCAATAATTCAAAAAGTTTCTTACTCCTTGGTACAGTCTTTCAAACCAAATACAAGTTATTTTATACAGGATAACAAGGAAACCAGTTCAGTTTCAGTTCCATCCGTTTCACCCTTTATTGGTACTGCACGACTTCTGTCACAAATGTAGTACCATATGAAGCAATCGTTTAGTTTTAAGATTTCAGATTTCAGATTTCAGAATATTGAATTCTAATAAAAGTTGGTGTGAACCATTGCGCCATTTGGTTTGAAAGACTGTGCGAAGGCGAAAGACATTTTGTTGCGCTGGTTTGAATAGTTTTGAAAAACACTGTACTAGTCTACCAAAACTATAAACGATGAAATTTTCAAAAGCATCTAAAAAAAATTTCCAATACTATGTTAAACTTTATTGATCAGTTGTCATCACGTGACGCTCTCATTTTCTAAACTATTTTTCTAGTATTAGTACTTGGCTGAGTGTTAGGTAATTGGCTGGAGGAGGAGCTGGAGGAGTGGACTCGTACGGCCCATGGTACTCTCTAAATCCGTACTTCCAACCATAATGACAAAAACATAAAACCAGACTATGAACAGTCACACTGTTATAAGTTATATGAACTCCTATGATTTATTTATGGGTTATGAGTATTATACTACTGTGAATTAAAATTGAAGATATATCTTCTATACTATTCGGACCGCAACAGGCCAATGCCTAGGTCTATTCTCTGCACTGACTGATAATCCATCTATGATTATGATGGAATGGTATGATGAGGTATAATGGAATGGTATGATGAGGTATAATGGAATGGTATGATGAGGTATAGGGGAATGGTATGATGAGGTATAGGGGAATGGTATGATGGATTGGCACCAGCACCTGGCGATACAGACCACTCCATACTGATCTATGTCACTCAGAGACAATCTATGCTACTATTACCACTTAGTGGAACTTCAAATTATACTGATGTTCCATACTGATATTCCATACTCCACTCTATGGTACTACTACTTAGGAATACCACTTATTCCACTGTTCAATTTCATTGATTACACATCTCCCAAACAACAAAAAAAATCTTGGTCTTGAAATGGTTCATTCTTTATATACAGATAATCTTGAAATGGTTCATTCTCTATATACAGATTTCCTAGGCCGAAGGGAATGGCGACAACAAGTTGAACAAGGATGGTTTCTGGGGACTAGCCTTCCAGCCCAAGTACAAGATGAATGGAATGAAGCCGTAGTGGGCAATGGTACGCGAGTAGTCCATCACCTTCATGAGTCTCTCCTTGGACTCGTCTGACAAGCTAAGCTGGTAGTTGGCCATTGTGAATATAGTAACAGGTAGGAGGAACGAAGAGGAGGAGTTAGAATACACTTGGAGGGAACAATTGGTGAGGAGTTGGTGCGAAGTGAGAACAGAGTTTTTCCGGAGGCACGGGTGCGCGCGCCTTGCTCTCCCTCTCTCCCTCTCTCCCTCTCTCCCTCTCTCCCTTTAACATACTCTAACATATATTATTATACAGGAATGTATAAGTTGTACATTGCAAGATCATAGGGCCCACGGATATATATATATATAGTTATCATGTTGAAAATTTGTTGAGAAAACAACACTTGGTGTCCCTCTAGAACCGCAGCTACTCACGTGACTTAGGTCATGTGAAGGCTCTCATTCGCTCCTTGGCTTCTCCCAAATCTTTCATTTGAAAGCTGCTGCTTAACATTTCCTTTGTTCTCGTCACCTCAGTTGAGCTGTTACCAATAACCAATAGATCATCCACATAGAATGCTTTTAGTACCAAGGATGACCTTGTTTTCTTCAGATAAATGCATGTTTCATTGGTAGCTCGTTTGAATCCCATCTTGCTGATTTCTTCATTTATCACTTGGTTCCACACAAGTGGGGCTTGCTTTAGGCCATATAGGGATTTGTTGAGTTTCAAGACACATTTTTCGTTGGAACCATTCTTAAGCTTTTGTGGGAAGCCTGGAATCTGTTTCATGTAAATGTTCTTGTCAATCTTACCGTTAAGAAAGGCTGTTTTCACGTCCATTTGGTGTATGATCATCTTATGGCGAGTAGCAAGTGCAATGAGAATTCGTAAACTCGCATAGGAGATTACTGGTGTGAATGTCTCTTCATAGTCAATACCCTCAACTTGAGTATAACCTTTGGCAACTAGCCTTGCCTTGTACTTGCCACCATCTTTCATTGTGAAAACCCAACGGCTCCCTATAGGCTTGACAGCAGGACGACAGATTTCTGGGGAAAAGGTTTGTTTTTTTTCCTCATGCGCCTTCATCTCAGCAATGCATGCTTCCTTCCAGAAGATCCAGTCGGTTGACCTCTGTGCCTCAGCATAAGATTGGGGAATTTGGTTCGGAGAGTCGGTAAGTGCTCCCACCAGTGACACCAAGAGGTGCCCTGTGGTGGGAGCCTCCCTGGGAAAGTCTCTAGGAGAATCAACATCGATATTCTGTATCTCTCTAACATCCGGGATGATATCCTCCAAGGTACGATAAACGTGACGCTGAGTCAGTTCCAAGTCTGACCGTGTCATTCTTTTGAAAAAAACATCACGAGGATATTCAGCCATTCTCCCTCGAGAGGTAAGAATAGCAGTTAGGCGCCAGAACGACACCAGTTAGAGATTCGTCAGAGACTAACTGTTGTAGGATGCGTTTGGCCGAACGCAGCCTCGAAAGTATCCTCACCGTTTTTGCGTTCCACCCCATAATATAAAAAGATCAGCTCCCGCTTTTTTACAACACCACCATCATGCCAGCTTAAGGAGTACACACCACCATATGTATCTCCTGCGGGAGGATATACCAAACCCACCAATATTGATTAATCTAGAGGTACTGATCACTTAGGACTTGGACAAATTCTCCACATCTGTCTGTTTTGCATACCGCAACCCTAAGAAGCACCGGGACTCCATACATGTTAGGTAGTTGTTGACACGCCCACTCCCTTTCCCACTCCCTCCGTCCCTCCGTCCCTCCTCTATATATATCTCTCCCTCTACGTTTACCATACTTTGACATACTCTGACATATATTATTATACAGGAATGTATAATTTATACGTTGCAACATCAAAGGGCCCCATGTTGAGAATGACCAATGAATGATCATCTCGGAAAAGGAACGTGCACACTCTTGCAAATCCTAGAGTGTGCTATACTTACTTTTTAAGGCTATACTTACCTTGTCTATACCATAGGAAGGTTTGGCTCATATAATACTTGATTGGAGAGTTTAGGAGAGTTTCAAAATCTATATAAGATGGAACTCTGGTTCAGATCCTGTTACAACTTCCTAGTGTTACTTAACTAATAATAGAATATGGTCTAAAAGGAATATACCAAGATGTGGTCCCCTCCCAGATCCCCAGATCCCCAGATCCCCAGATCACCCAGAAACAGCTTACGTGTAACTCCTCAAATATTTACCTATCTTGATGAGACCATGAACTTTATGAATTTTATGAACAGTGCTCCATATACTACACTGGATCGTACTCCTTGGTTATTGAAAGGTCCACCTGAGGTACCTACCATTAATATACATTGGAAGTTAAGTAATTTACCGGTTATGAGCCTAGAGGATTATAAAAATATTCTCCCCATTCAAATTTCTCCTTCTTTTGGGATGTCGACTCCTGACCTCTACTATTTGATGATAGAGTATTTTTCTAAGTTGTCTCATATTCATAAAATGTACTGTCTGACCACGCCTGAGGGATTTTCAGGATCTTTTTTTTTGGCCCAGCTAAAGATATTGATATTTTAAAAAGATCGATTGGATATGCAATTTTCTGAACTTGTTGACCTTTTTTTATCCCTATGCCACTTATGAACATGGAAGGATTTCGAAGTTCATTATGGATACTGTGATTGTACCGGCCTTAATCCAAAAGGGACACAGTAAGGGCTCCAAGAAGGACACAGTAAGGGCTCCAAGAAGGACACAATGATGGCTCCAAGAAGGACACAATGATGGCTCCAAGAGAAACACAATAATGGCTCCAAGAGAAACACAATAATGGCTCCAAGAGAAACACAATGAGGGTTTATACTCCCACGGTGCAGCTTTTCGTGAACATTATTTTCGCGCAAACCAGGGTAACATATTACCCTTGCTCAAATTTTTGATTGCCTATGGTTATCCTCGTCAAATGATCTGTGGTACTATTCTTTCTGTCTTGAATCCGAGAATAAATGCTTCTCAGCAGGACTACTTCCACAAGCGATACAGTGCCCTTGCTGATAATCTGATGCTACGTCTAACCCTCTGATACTGGACTTTAATCCTTGGGTATTAAGAGGATCACCTGAAGTAACCTTGAACATGGTACAAGACTTGAACAGGGTACAAGTGGAGTTGACTAATCTAAACCCCAGGGACGGATAAATAGTGATCATGCTGAGAAACAAGTGCCGTGAGGTGTCTCAGACCCCACTATAATGCAATTCGAAAAGATCATGTGTTTTTTGAAATCCGTTTTTTGAAATCCGTTCTTGGCTGTGTTGCACTCATACTGCTACACCAGTAAGTGGACCCCAAATAAAGAAGTAGCACAATGGTTACTATACAATAGTAAGATAATATTCAATTATATCACTTTCTCTATAGTAGTTCCTTCCCTTTCATTACTCTCCTTCTCGTCCCTCTTTTTTCTCCCCTCTCAGTCTCTCAGTCTCCCAGTCTCTCAGTCTCTCACACTACGCTCACTACACTCTACACTCACACTCTATCCTCACACCCTACACTTATGCTCACTTTATTTCACACTCATTTCACACACATTACAGTGTTTTTCAAAATTATTCAAACCAGCGTGACAAAATGTTTCAAACCAAGAAGACAAAATGCTTCAAACCAACTTTTATTAGAATTGAATATTCTGAAATCTTAAATCTGGACGATTGCCTCTTATATACTTCATTTGGAACAGAAGTCTTGCAGTACCAATCAAGGGTGAAAACGGACGGAACTGAACCCTGTTTCATTGTGTTGAGAATGAGCAATATGTTGAACTTGAGGAACAAGTTCACCTGCGGGTACTGCAGGTTCCCGTTACTGCATACAGATGAAACAATAATTGGTATTGTCCTCGAGAGAGGCACGGCGGCAGTGGACGGCTTGACGACACGGGTCTAACACTTGCCCAATATTGGCCATTGTTCTGGAGAAGACAATGGGCTGAGTGGGTTAGGGCTGGAGTCCCAGACCTGACTATATATAGAGACGGTCCCGCTCAGACTTGAACGGCATCAATTGGAACAACAAGTCAAAGACACTCTAGTTTAATATAGATAAAGATAGAATGGAAACTGCAGAATTGGTTACTGAAGTACCAAAGTTAAGACGCTTGATTGAAACTTAACGTGATAACTATTCCAGATTATGGGAGTGTATACAACAATTCCAAACACAATAAACTGATCATTCCAGAAATGGAAGGCGCGCCCTCTTTAGAAAGTACCGAGTGTGCTACGCCTTACCTTAGTGATTCTTGATGAAGGTTCAACTCCAGCATAATGGATGTTGGAGAAGATTTAGCTTCAGCATGATATGCTTGTGCAGAAAGGTTAGCAGAGTTCCTAAACTATATAAGTTGGAGCTCTTGCCCCAATCCTAGTGTTAATTAACTAATCAGAATATTAGCTGGGTACACATCAGAATGTCTACTACTCCCAGACCCACCAGAAACTGCTCTCGTGTAACTCCTCAGATATTCACATATCTTGATGAGGCTATGAACTTTATGTTTAACAAGTACGTCACTCTGGACTGTACTCCATGGTTATTGAACGGACCACCTGATGTACCCGAGGCACGGGTCCATGAGGACTTAAGTAATCTACACATTGTTATCCTGTATATAACAACTTATCCATTTGGTTTGAAAGACTGTGCAAAGGGGTACGAAACTTTTGTCACGCTTGTTTGAAACATTTTGTCACGCTGGTTTGAAACATTTTGTCACGCTGGTTTGAAACATTTTGTCACGCTGGTTTGAAACATTTTGTGGCGCTAGTTTGAAGAGTTTTGAAAAACACTGTACCACTTTGGCAAAATTAAACAAACCAATAATTCAAAAAGTTTCGTACCCCTTTGCATAGTCTTTCGAATCAAATGGCGTAATGTTTCACACCAACTTTCATTAGAATTTCATTATTCGGAAATCTCAAATCTGGACGATTAAATCTGGAAGATTGCCTCTGATGGTACTACATTTGGCACAGAAGTCTTGCAGTACCAATCAAGGGTGAAAACGGACGGAACTGAAACTGAACTGGTTTTCTTATTATCCTGCACACAACAACTTTTTAATTTATTCCCGTCAATCCAAAGGGAATTAAAATCTATATTATCTTTGATTTATACCTAAACAAATATATAAATGTTTATTATGATACTTTAATTTATTATTTTTATTTAAATTTTATTAAATTTGAAGGTATTTAGACGGCAGTAACAGGAGTTATGTTGTCTAATGCATAAATATTTAACTGATCCTAAAACTGATCTTTATTTAAATGTACCTAAATGTTGAATAGCAAGACATTATTTCAATACAAATATCAAAGATTTAACACGTCTTACATGGTGATTAAATACTACCATTCAGTTTCCTTCCATTACAACTGGTTTATTCATCATATATTTTCATGAATCTCTTTTTATACCTAAGACTTCAACTAACTCTTTAATTTTCAGGAAACGTTTTGAATTCTTGGTTTGGATCGTTTTGCCGCGCTGGCTTGAACCATTCTGTCTTCTAGGTTCGAGACATTTTACTGCGCTGGTTTGAACAGTTTTGAAAAGCACTGTACTCACACTCTACGCTTATGCTCACTTTATTTCACACACATTACAGTGTTTTTCAAAACTATTCAAACCACAATAGTAAAATTAAACAAACCAATACACATAACCCCTAACGAAGTTTTGTATACAGGATAACAAGGAAACCAGTTCGGTTTCAGTTTCATCCGTTTTTCACCCTTGATTGAATTGGTACTGCAAGTCTTTTGTCCCAAATATGTTAGAATTATTATGCGACTCGAGGCTTTAGCCTGTATCTGCACTGGATATAAGCTCCTAACTAGCTTCTGAATAAAAACGGATCTTTCCAGGAACGATGACCTAACGATGACTGCGTATTCTGAACGGCTACTAATAGTAGGAACTCACCCGAACAGTGTTATGAATATTCTTAGTTACTTAATGATATAGCTATCTAAGATTAGGTAATGGAGTTCTTGGTTCTCAACGGTGAGCTCTTGCTCCCATTATATATCTGGAGAGGGAATAGATCTAGATTCTTGCATTCATAGATTTTGTTTCATGTTCCGTAGATCTTCATGCAGCGTAGATCTTCGTGTTCTAGACTTCCTGGAATCCTGCACTCAGTCGAGTCAATTCCATGTCTAACAAAATGTAGTACAGTACATCTGAGGCAATCGTCCAGATTTCAGATTCAAGATTTCAGATTTCAGATTTCAGAATATTAAATTCTAATAAAAATTTGTGTGGAACATTTCGCTATTCCAGTGTTTTTCAAAATTATTCAAACCAGCGGGACAAAATGGTTCAAACCAAAAAGACAAAATGGTTCACACTAATTTTCATTAGAATTCAATATTCTGAAATCACCCCTTAAATCTTAAATCTAGAGGATTGCCTCATATGCTACTACATTTGGGACAGAAGTCTTGCAGTGTCAATCAAGGGTGAAAAATGGACAGAACCGAACCCTGTTTCCTTGTTATCCTGTATACATTTCAACCTATGTTTTAGTATATATTGATATACAGNTCAATCAAGGGTGAAAAATGGACAGAACCGAACCCTGTTTCCTTGTTATCCTGTATACATTTCAACCTATGTTTTAGTATATATTGATATACAGGGATATGTAAGTTTGTACCTTACAAGACCAAAGTGCGATATGTGTTGAGGTGGG
>NKZD01001474.1:603-12758 GCA_002370635.1 Metschnikowia cerradonensis
CACTACAGTACTACACACTACAGTACTACACACTACAGTACTACACACTACAGTACTACACTACAGTACTACTATGATAAAACCGGCTGAAAAGAGATCATAGTAGATTCAAAGTGCACATATTAATGAGTTTTTTTTTCATCTCACTGGTACAATAATACCAGTACAGTATAGTAAGGACTAGAATACTGTACCACCAAAGTACTATACACTATACACTATGCTATCGTTTGTAATCTAAGTGTACAAATAGTGTACTACACCAGTATATCGGTCTACTCAATACATGAGTCAAAGATACACACTCTAATAGTAGAATATCTTCCAGTATAGTATATCACTACTAGACCACTACTGTACCAGTTACTATAACACTAATCACCGCTATAAAACTAATCACTATACATTATACCTCTACACTACACTCTATCCTTATACACTCTATCCTACATATACTACACACTACATATACTACACACTACATATATTACACACTACATATACTACACACTACACATTATCCTTATACACTATATCCCTCTACACTACACATTATCCTTATACACTATATACCTCTGCACTACACTTTATCCTTATACACTATATCCTACATATACTACACACTACAGACTACAGCTACAACCATGGCTTGGGAGAGTGATTCTAAATCCATCGTTACAAGTTGAACCAGCATAATTTGGGTCCAAGTTTATGTCTGTTGGCCCCTATTTTGCTGAGACCTTTCGTATTATAATGGTACACTGCAAACTTCAAAAACCCCTCTGATATGTTAATCCAACTATGACTACTTCCCACTATAAAGTATAATATTACACCACTACACACTACACAGTATATATTTATGCTACACTATATATTTATGCTACACTATATATTTATGCTACACTATATAAATAAACTACACATTACACAACTACACACTATACACTATACAACTAAACTCACTTACTACCTATACAGGTATTTTAAGCCTATTGTGTCTAATGCTGCTAATGTCCATTCCACATGGCCATCTTGTTGACCTTTAGCATAAACCCCCGCGTAAAAGTTGGAACTGTTATGACATTGGTCTCCAATAACTCTCTTAAGTAAGGTGCGGCTTCACTGTTCATCTTCGATCGCTTATATTCTTATCTAAATTTGATGACGGTGATTTATTCTCACAATTAATAACCTTCAAGCATGACCGAGATCCCAGATATATATATATATATAGTTCTCCTTAGAATCCATTCCTGTATTCAATCTGGAGCTCATCCCTTTCCCAAAGTTCAATGGAAACCTTTCCGATTGCCGGAACTCAGCTGGAGATCTTCCTATGCCTGGAATCTCGTCTCGGGCCTTCAACCTCATTTGGTTCCGATGAACACGCTCATCCTTATACACAGGATGCAACCCTGTAGATTCTTTAACGCCAGGTCGGCAACGAGAGTTGCTGCATCAGGAGGTCCATTGATTAACCAGGGTGTCACATCCAGAGGATGTGTCTTACTATAGGACACTGATCATTGAAGTATTACCAATACGAGATATTTTGGTGGGTCTGGTTCTTGGAGGCATCTTGGTATACCTCAGGCAGTTAATATTCTGATTAAAGTTCTTAAGAATAAATGGGGCGAGGTCCCCATTTTATATGTGGAGATTCTTCCTTCATCATAACAACGTTTGTTGTCATGAAAAACCTAATGCGTGTTATTTCAAAACATAGGGCTGGAAGCTCGCTATTTGTTGCTGTTTTTCAACAAACCCTCCCTCGGGTCCATTATTGTGTATCGAATACAACCTTCGGGTCCATCCTTGTGTATCGGATGCAACGTTCGGAACGTCATTCGGTGTCAGGCTTGCTTAGTAATCCACTCATTATGCACACCCCCTGATTTCATCTGCACAATGCATTCCTAGACACATGTGAACCTGGCCCATGTGTCCAACTCTGTACTTTCACTCTATACTGCATATAATACTGGTCATGATGTCCTGCACACAATGATAGTCACGACTCACACGTTCAACGTTCAACAAAGAGAACCTTTAACTGTCTGTTTTAACTGCCTCTTTAACTGCCTCTTTTGATGGTTTCTATGAAAGAAAGAGTAATGTGCCTCCTGACAATATTGAAGCACTAAAAGGCAATCTATAAAGCCATTTAGTACCAAATAAATAGACTGTATACAATACTGATTTGGTACAAGCAGAAGACTAAATATAGAATTTTCCTAAATAACCACATAGACAGTTTTCCTTATGCAGGAATCATTGAAAGTCATATATATATCTGTACAGGACACTTTCCGGGTCTCTTGAATGCACAAACATACTACATTTTTTAAGTCCCTTTGGTGTTCCCGTAAGAGACATTGGATGCGAAGTGAAGTGGTGTGAGCAGTTAAGCGGAATACTGCAGAGACACACAAACGTGAACACAGAGAACATAGAGAACAGCCTTAACCTACTCTTTTTTATTTCTCTTCTATTAAAGGTAAGCAGAGAAATGTATGATGATTTTAATTAGCGACATAATGTCTATGTAAGGGAATGAAGTAAACAAGGGAATGAATTAAGCAAGGGAATGAATAAAACAAGGGAATGAGTTAAACATTTCTAGTACAAAAATAGTGCCTATACATGTAATTGCCTTTTTTGGGGAAGTACTTGGAACGGAAAAAAAAACAAAAAAAAAATAATAATTCGGTAGCATAGCATTGTTTTGTATATGGCTATCAGAAATGGTATCGTTTATATTATGATTTTTTAGAACAATCGATGTCAAATCACTTCATGGAAACTTACTTGGGGTCTTCATACTTGGTGACTTAACTGGCTTTGAAAGCTCTATTCGAATGTCTGTAGTGTTCACCATTAACTACATCTAGGTATAGTTATCTCTGTCTCTATTAAGCAGTTGCACACACTGTTAATTCAAAGAATAAATAGATCTAGGGATTATGCAGGATTCCGTGAATATATATGTTTGTGCAGGAGAAATTTCGATTACCTGTGATTTCTGATTTTTGATTTCTTATTTCGTATTTCTGACTTCATACTCATTAGGGTGAGGTATTGAAGTAGTGCGTAGTGCATAGTGCATAGTGAGCCAGTACCAGCTTTAAAAGCTCCTAAAACTCATGTCACTGAGACAGAACTTCTCGTACACATACACCTAAACCCTAAAGCATAAAGCAATACACAGTGAAAAAAAAATACCACTTCAAAAATGAACCAAACATGGATGTGGTGATGTCTAAGGGTACGTTTACGATTAGGCGCATCTTGTTAGATCCACCATACGCAGGGTCCCACAATAGACAGGACCCCATAATAGACAGGATCCCATAGTAGACATGGCCCTTGCCTATGAAGGTATTATTAAGCCTCTCTATCCGATTGTTACAATGGTCATTGCAAACGCCGTGTCACGACCATCGTTGTATGAAGTACTATGATGGTCCTTTTGGCTATTCTAGAACAATCCTTACTTTTGTTCTAGTGGAGAGTTATTCGAACCCACGTTTTTGTCTAGGATATTTGAGCCCCTTCGGTTCCACTCTATAAGGAACCTTCAATGAGACATAGTTTTAGTTAGGAATAAATGTATTAAATAACAGAACACATCTTGGTACATTACTATACTGAGGGGAGTGAGCGAGTTCCACCCTTGCTCTCCAAAAAAATAAAAAAAAAGAAAAAAAAATTACTTGTATCCAAAAATTGCATATTGACTGTAACCTCGATTTGTTCCTCCTTCCTCTAGAGCCCATAAAGAGTCAGTGTAGTAAGTTTAACCTCGTTTGATTAGTGGAGAGTGGGGAACAGAAAAACACACCATCTTTCTTGGGCCAAGTCTGCACTGATCTAAGAGGAGAAAAGTTTCTTTATATGTGGAAGAGAAAGAAATTCTATTTTTAATCATTTTCCAGTCTTTTTCTTACCCATGACCAGACTCAAAAATGATTAAAAAAAAAAACAGAGAAAAAACCATGATCTGAACCATTTTTGGTACCTTGACAATAGGGACCCGTGAGGTGCATTTGGTTGCACACCTTTTTTTTCGCTACCCGGACATAAAATATTTGCTATCAACACATGAATATTTGATAGCAGCACATGAATATTCCGAATCTCTGAAACCCGAAAACTCTGAAATCTCCACCTGTAGAGATAAACCCGTACACCCCTAAGAAACGTTTACCTCTATTGTATATAACTTTTTTTTTTTCACTTTTTTCCTTTTCTTTTTTTTTTTTTTTGGAGCATATAAAGAGCCAGTGGATTCTTCTTCCAGTCACACCAACTCCCAAACTCAATGAAGACCATCAATTCTTTGGTCATTTTGTGCCTTCTAAATCTCTTTTCAACAACTCAAGCCTATTCCTCTTGGGCTTTTTTTGTCTCACTCGGAATCCAATATGTACCTCTCACTTCTATACCTCACCCCGCGGTCCAAAATGGGAGTATGTTGGCGTACGATCGGCCGGGCAAGACTATGGAGGTTGTTATAAAGGGTAATTACGTCCTCAATGAAGAGGGGATCTCTCCTTTTTTCGTGGGAATTCACAATAAAGAGTTTGTGATTGGCCCCGATGTGCCTCCGTACCAGTTCAAAGTGGTCCAACCTCATAAAAACGGCGTTAAAAACATAGAGGTTTACTCGTGTAATCTGTCTGATGGAATTGGCCAGGTAATCAGAACTGAGCCGGTGGAAACTAATTGTCAGAAGATCATGATGCATATTTTGCCTTATAATAGAGAAACAAATACTCTTGCAAAAGGTCATTATGCCCGCGAGGTATGGAATCGTAACAAACTATTGAACTGGAAGCCAAATAAAGAGCTCAGAATGTCCTCAAAATTCCCATATAGTTTTTTCGCCAAGTCAGGAGATCGGCTATTCCCTCTTTTCGACGCTCTTTCCGAGACTGACCCTGAAACCAGGTACCTCGTTTGGATAAGATGGTCTGTACCCTTAAACCCTCTCCGGGTATCGTATGTTGATGGTTCTGCATTCTCTACACTGTCAGATACGCCAGGTTATGTTGGGATCAGAAATAATTCTCTCTCCGTTGGCCTAACTATTCCAAAGACGTCTTTGGAGTTGGATGACAATATGCAGCTCCAAAACGCGTATTACTACTCATGTAAAAATGTTTACGGCTTGTTCGAAATCACCACCTCGGATTCGTTACTGGAATGTTCTGAAGTGGAAATTTTTCTTTTACCCTGCGATAGCAAAACAAACGTTCCATTGAAATTTTTGAAGGGTATGACTGAAGAGGAGATTGAGAAGAAGTTTGATAAAAATTGGTGGTATATCGACCTAAAAGAGAACACCACACTATTGGAGGCAATCAAGGTCGAGGAATACAGATTTTGAGAAATGAAAGACGATTCTAGTTGAATTGGCTTTTCTGGAAACGTCTGCAAAAAAAAATAAGAGAACATTAAAAACAGAAAAATTAAAGAAAAGAAAAATCAAAAAAAAAAAAATTTGTTACCTCCTTGACTCCATGATTATGTTTGCTTTTCATTACCATTTTTGCATTCCTTGCTAGAAATTTTATGTCTGCGTTATTATTTAACAGATAAGCCACCACTAGCCAAATCCACATAAGATAGTTTCTGAATCTTAAAAAAATGTAATTGGAGTAGTTCTTTCATTAGTTAAAACACAAGGGAAGTAGTGGTATTTCACTGGTACCGGAACTCACACTTAATTAAGCTACACCCTTCATGCCTTTTCACAATGTTCAAATGGGGTGAAGCTCAACAGCATCTTCTTTCCACGCTGATTTAATTTTGCCAAGTCCGTTCCCTTGGCTGTGGTTTCGCTAGATGCTAGTTTGGGATAGGTAGTAGATAGGGATAGATAGTAGATTGGGATAAATAGTACATAAGGATACATAGTAGATGGGATAGATAGTAAATAACGATAGTGGGAATCTCGTTAATCTATTCGTGCCAGTCACTAATTAGATGACGAGGCATTTGGTTTGGTTACCTTAAAAGAGTCATAGTTACTCCCACCTGTTTACCCACGCTTGATTATATTTCTTCACTTTGACATTCAAAGAACTGGGCAGAACTCACATTACGTCAACGTCGTTTGGGAGCATCGCAATGCTATTTTTGAATTCCGACTTGGAATGTAAGCTTTTATTTGTGAAGGGTACAGCTTCTAATGGCTTGTTGGCATTTCCAGATTAGACATTGGTTAGTAAATGAAACAACATGACTAAGACATTTCAAGGCCATAGTGAATAGAAAGAGGGATCCAATACCTGTCTCCGCTAAATCCAGTCAACATCAAGAGAAAAAGAAGAGGAGAATGGAAGGGGCAGATGCTCCTGGCTAAATAATGCGATAAGGGTGGCAAATACCTGCATGATACCCACATGTTTCAGGTACATACAGGAATGCATACCCCCACCTCCCCCCTGATCCCCAATGTATATAACCTCTGCTGCCATTTACTAATCCTTAGCCTTTTTGTTCTGTGGTTTCCTATTCGGGTCTTCTTATTATAGATTCCCCGTTATTGGTTCCCAGATCACCTACAACCATATCTCCAGACATGTCCATATGAGACAATCCAAGATCGCCAACTTGATATTAATAGAGTTTTTGGACCTAGCGGGTTTTTTGAGGAGACATTTCTGCCCGTACTGAGGATTACGCCGCTTGCTATATTGATTTTATCGATCTTTGTTTCGGAATGATAACCTAACGGTGTTCTAGAATATATTGACGGCAACTCTTGGTAGGAACACTCCGGATCTTTTAACATATGTTCTAGTATATATTAGTATACAGGGATATATACAACTTCTAAGAAGGTATAAACCGTTGTGTATATGATATGATATCCCGAAATTCCCTCCATTGAAGCATGTTTCGAATTAAGCTAGCAATTTGAATATTTAGGTTCTTCTTTACCTATTTTAGCAATATTAATCGAAAATAAAGAGCTTCATATAATAAAAAGCGGCTCTATAATGAGTTCTACCATATTCAATTTGAGCAAAAACGTTGTGGTTGATTGGGTCACAAAATTCAAATGGGACTATAGGAGAGTAGTGTGAGAATAATGAGAGAGTGTGTGCGAGTGAGTGAGAATAGCGTGAGTGAGAATAGCGTGATTGAGTGAGTGAGTGAGTGATTGAGTGAGTGAGTGAGTGAGTGAGTGATTGAGTGAGTGAGTGAGTGAGTGAGTGAGTGATTGAGTGAGGAAAAGAGTGGAGATAGTCAGTCTTCAGATCAGCAGAACCTCAGTGCAGAACCCATCTAACCTGGTGCTTAGTACTATAATAACTGAGAAGACGGCAGCCTTATGAAATGATCATTTTTGGGATCAGACGGTGTAGGCTTCATACTCTCTCTATGAGTAGTGTCTTGCCTATAGTGTATCTAAGACTACTTTTGGTATTTAATACTCCACTTACTAATACTTCATTTACTCTACTCAAGACTTACTCTAGATTTACTCTAGTCAATCTCCAACTCTCTCTGGTTAGTCCAAGATTTGGATCAGGAATAGCTCATGAACAGGAGGTCAAGGTCTGGAGACAATTTCATGATTTTGACACGGTTTCTTGGTATGGTGACCAGGAGTTGGTTATCAAGAATGTATTGAAGGAAATTAATACTATGAAGCAGTACTTCTTTGCAAACTGGTCGCAGAAGCAATTTTGGCTTCCACAACCTCTAATGGTCAACCTGATATTGCTCAACAAACATATAGTGTATCCAAATGTGAACACCGTTAAATCGATGGATTATAAACACTAAGACTGTTTTACTCAATATCCAGTCCTCTTCAAAAAAAGGGGTTCACTCATAGAAACTGCAATGGTCATGGTTCTGTTGAAATTGGCCATTCATACTTCTACAATCAGGAACGATTATTTAATTGTTCCCCAAGAACTCCAAAGGATTTGGAACTGTAGTACTGATTGTTAATGCTTAGGTTTTTCTTTGAGCCATTAATCAGTACTAAGAAATCTATTAGATTCTGCTTACATCAGATCCTCTGTTTACTATGTTCATTCGCTGCTGTTTTCTCCTACAGGATACTGTTATCTGGAAACAGTTCAAAGATGTGATAAGATGAAAGAAAGATGAGCAGCAGCTTTCAATTAAACGACTTAGGAGAGACCCATCTAGGAGAGACCCAGTATTTTCTCGGTCGGTTAAACAACATGGGTGGGAAATGTTGGTACTAGATTTCATCTAGAAGATAATACTAATACTTGATTAGCAAGCTCTATGCTAGCCAGTGAAGTTTTTATAGCCAGTGACGGTTTTATAGCCAGTGACGGTTTCATAGTCAGTGACGTTTTCATAGTCAGTGACGTTTTCATATACCAGCTGACCTAAAAGTGCTCGAGAGATATTCAAACCCTAAAGTCTTGAAAAAAGACCGAACACAGATCATAATCGGCAGACCTTTGATTGCTAAAACTGACTGTTATAGGTATTGACCTTGTTGGACGGAAAATCTCGAGACTTTTGTTGATACTGGCAGCCATTAAGGAATTTCATTGTTCAATATCGACCTCAATATTGACCTCAATCTTTGAACTTATATATCAATTGACATCAAACGTCAAGCTGGGACCAATCCTCATGTTAGCTTACTTCGAATCCGAAGACCGAAGTCGATAGATCCTAAGGATGTACCATGGTGTTCGGCACTTGCCAGCTCATGGAAATCATTATCGCAAACAATGGCATTAATGGAAGACGATGGAGGATAGTCAAATAGTGGATGTTGAACTTGGATGCAGTCCGCCTCTTAATTTTAATCAGAACTCTAGCTTTTACAGTAGAAGCTATTTTTCTGAATGGGATTATTGAGGGGGAATGGTGGACAGACCTCGGAATGACCGGAACTCGCACCACCACTTTTTGTTTCCCTTTTTTACGAGCTTTCCCAGCAATAATTTAAATTTGAAAATGTATGGTTGCGATGTCCGGAATGCCATGATTCCAACCAGCCCACTTTCAGTTCCGTGCAATGATAAAAAAAGTCATTTGCGTTGGTCCTTTTTCTGCTGAGGTAGCATGGTGCACGGGTGTTTTTTTACACTCATTCAGTCTATTTCCGAGGTCGAGGTCTCCACATTCAATTCCAGCGTCCTACCACCAAATACCCAACACCATCCCAAAATCTTTCCAACTACCATGAATATCTAAACTTTAAATCATGACGGTCAAGGTCGAAGGATCTAAGCACATCATGCTCAGAGCTGATTCCGTGAGATAGAGAATCGTGAAAAGCAATATGATTGTTGATTTTGTTGATTTTGAAAATCAACTATGGATACATTCATAGAACTTCTCGTAAGAGATATTTACTGAGTTACGAAGTTTGGAGATATTGGAGTCAAACTTTTAGAGGAAGTGTTGAGAAAACAGCTCTTGTTGTTGAACATTGTTGGTATTTGTCATCTACTAACTCATAAACTAGAACTAATTCCTTTTAAGGTATACTCAACCCCAAAGTCGTCTCTTAATCTATTACCTATTCAGTTGCCTCCCCGATCCCTTTTCCGCGGGACGTCGTCAACTTCTCGTCTATTCCTGCACATCACTGTTTCATCTGTCCTGCTTACATGCAGTCACATGGAACATGCAGTACATCAGAGATGTACTGATTCCTCATGTTCCAACAAACATGTAGTGATGCTCTGATTGGTAATATGCAGGCCATGTTATAATATGCAGTACACAGAGTATGATTGGAGACTAGTATTGTCACCGGCGTCTTGGTTGTCAGGAGGAGTCAGGTTTGACCTAAGACAATGTATTAACAAGTCCGGTTCAGCGTAAAGGAGTCCAAGGTGAAAGGTATATTTGTATATATAGGGGATCCGGCTCTTTGGTTAAGCGGTATCATGAGTAACCAGAATATCACGGACCTTCTAGCACAGATCTGTAACACTTCTAACAATCCCTAAGAACAACAATGAATACCACCGTCCCAAGGCTCTTACAGTTATTAGCCAACAATGACATAACTGCTCCTAGCTATGACAGCGTTTTCTCTAACGCTCAACAAACACAACTGGAGGATAACAAAGAGAAGATGAGCTTTTGTGCAGGCTCAAATCATATATATCACAGAAAAACGTAGATACAGTGTTTTTCAAAACTATTCAAACCACACAAGCAAAATTAATCAAACCAATAATTCAAAAAGTTTCGTACCCTTTCGCAGAGAACAGTTTTTCAGACCAAATGGCGTAATGTTTCCACACCAACTTTCATTAGAATTCAACATTCTGCAATCACCCCTTAAATCTGAAAGTTTGCCTCATATGGTACTACATTTGGGACAAAAGTCTTGCCGTACCAATCAAGGGTGAAAAATGGACGGAAATGAACTGGTTTTTTTTTTTTTTGTTATCCTGTATACAACAACTTGTCGTACACCCCTAAGAAGGGTTATGTGTGTTGGTTTGTTTAATTTTGCTAGTGTGGTTTGAATCGTTTTCCCGCGCTGGTTTGAATAGTTTTGAAAAACACTCTATCGCTTCTTTAATGTCACTGCAGCCACCACAAGTGAAAGTAGCCAGCACATTTTGGTTGTTGCATCTCACAATTTCAACAGGAGCGAGTGTTGTGTTGAGACACAGGCCCCAAACTCACGTCTTTGACTAGGTGATGAGTGACATTTTGTGAGTGACATTTTGTGAGTAACATTTTGTGAGTAACATTTTGTGAGTAACATTTTGTGAGTAACTATGGTGCGAGTGGCTATGGATATGTGAAGGCTCAACTCATAATCAACCTAAATAAACTCAACGTGCATCCCAACTACAGATTTGATGTTATGGGAACTTGGGAACTTGGGAACTGGGGAACTTGGAAACCTGGAAACTTGGGACTTTCCTAAGGTAGGAAGGGAGAGGTGGGATGTGAATCTGTCTGAATATGATCTGGTCCTGTGTATAGCAGCATACTTAAATCTCTGGTGTATTATTCTGGAAGATAACAAAAAAGAAAATTGATATGCCCAAATCATACATATCATAAGAAATTGTACATCACAAAAAGATCGTACATATTACAAAATCGGAAAAGTAGAATGTGTCGAGGGAAAACGTAGATTGGGTGCGGATCAGAAAATGAGCATACCAGCTCCAAAAAGTGAGCATACCAGATTTCGCAGCCATTTTGTGACAAACTGCGAACTATATAAACCCAGGCTCTCCCCCTCATATATTTCCCATTCCCCACCACCACTTCCACACAAAAAACACCGATCTAAAAAACAAGATCCACATCAAAAAGACCTAAAAACAGAAGCAAATACAAAACTAAAGATCTAAAAAAAAGACCTAAAACTCTTCCTTCACCAAAATGCATCTCCTCTTTCTATTCCTCCTCTTACTTATTCTTCCTGGAATTACTGGGTTTGGCATCACAATCTCGCTTCTCATAACTTACCTAAACCCCGGAAACGCCTCCCAAAAGAACGAAGAAAGAAATGATATGGAGAATGAGGAAATAAAGAAGCAGAAAAAGAGACCGAAGAAGCAGAAAAAAAGAACGAAGAAGAAGCAGAAACACAATTTCTTACTGACTACTCCAAAACAGACTCGTGGCCAAAGGGGACTAACATTTCATGGATGTTTACAAGCTCCTCGACACTTTGGGTCTCAGAAGGTCAGTAAGGCAAGATAGAACATACTTCTAGTATACCTCTTGCATTCAGGAGTTACTTCATATAAAATATGAACCCTGAAAGACAATAACATTCGGACTCATTGAGACCACTAATAAATAGCTAATAATAAAAAAGAATTGCAGTCAGTTTTAATTAGAGCCACCATAGCTAGAGCATCACCCATGGCATTATGAAGCCTATTTCGTGATCCACAATGGACATACCGTATTGTTAACTCCAATATATACTAGTCCACTATGTACTTCACACTACACAGTGCTACACTACACAGTGCTGCAGTACATAGTGCTACACAACTACACTACAACAATACAACAGCACAACAGCACAACAGCACAACAGTACAATAGCACAAACACTACTATGCTACTATACTACTATACTACTATACTACTATACTACTATACTACTATACTACTATACTACTATACTACTATACTACTATACT